>JAASFW010000139.1:0-35090 GCA_023334005.1 Globisporangium orthogonon | reverse complement strand
TCTCTCTCTCTCTCTCTCTCTCTCTCTCTCTCTCTCTCTCTTTGTATACAGGACGAGGACTTTGGCGAAGACGTGCTCGTGGCTTCGTCCAAGGACAGCGCGGCGGCGCCTGCGTGGACTGCTCCCCCACCTGCCGCCACACTCCCACCCGCCGCTGGTGGCGAGAACGTTGATGGCGACGACGACGACGACGAAGAGCTCTACGGCGGCGTGTCCATCACGCTGAGCGCGTCGGCGGCAGAGAAATCGACGAACGCAGCAACAGGCGCTGTAGCAGCAACAGCAGCAGCCGCGACGACTTCCGCTACCGCCAGCGCTGCACCAGGGAAGAATGACGACAACGACGAGGAGGACGATGAAGACGAGGAAGAAGAGGTCGCAATCGTGCTCAAGGGCGACTCCAAGGGTGGCAAGCCCATGCTGCGCTTCACAGGCGGTGCGTCGGATGGGCTGCTGATGGTGAGCTGTAGAGTGGGAAGCGTAGGCTCATAGTTGCTCGCTCCTCTCAGCAGCAGCGTCGAACCGTTATGTCCGCGGCAGCTTCGCGGGCGGCGAGCAGCACGTGCCGACTGGCGCGTCGCATCTGCACCACAAGCAGTCAGAGGTGCGCGCGCGGCGGGTTCCTCACTAATTGTCTGAAGCTGACGTGAGTGAGCTGATGATGGCTGCGACCGCTTACTCGCAGGGGGACGCGGACGGCATCGACGATCTCGCGCTCTTCGGCGGCCGCCGCACCGCCTTCGACGTCGACATTGATATGCTCGAGGACAAGCCGTGGCGGAAGCCCGGCGTCGACATCTCCGACTACTTTAACTACGGCTTCGACGAGCACTCGTGGCGGGTGCGTCCGCCTTCCCCCATTCTGTCTCCCTCTCGAGTTTCTTCACACTGTGACTGTTGATGGCCTTTCGATGTATAGGAGTATGCGGCGGTGCAGCTGCGGCTGCGCAAAGAGATCGCGCTGGAAAAGACGCGGGAGCAGGCTGCGCGCCAGGCGGTCTCGGCGGCAGTGGCGCAGCCCGGTCCCCACGACCCGAAGGCGAACGGCGGCGGGATGCCGCCACGAGGCGGGTTCCCGGGTGACCATCCGCATGGCGCCCCGTCAATGGGGGGCGGTCGTGGTCCGGGCGGAATGGCACCAGGACCGCACGGCGGGTTCATGGGCGGGCCGCCTCCAGGGTGGCATCCTGGCATGGGACCTCCTCCCCACGGCGGTGGTGCGTCCTTCCCGCCTCAGAACTGGGGCGGACCGCCTCCGGGTCACTGGGGTGGAGGTGGTCGTGGACCGCCTGGCGGCGGTGCTGGCGGATGGATGGGTGGAGACGATTTCGGCGGCCGAGGAGGTCGTGGAGGCGCACGCGGGAGCCGCGGAGGACGTGGTGGACGCGGATCCCGCGACTTCGACGACCGCGGGTGGGCGCCAGACGAGCACCGGGACGGTCGCGAGGGCGGCAGTCATCGCGGCGACAGTCGGCCGCGAGACCCGCCTCGGGACCGTTCCCGCTCCCGGTCGCGCGGCCGCAGAGACAGAGAAAGTGGCCGCGATACGCCGAGAGGCTCGGGAGGCGGCACCAGCGCTCGGGATGGTCCGAGGGGAGAAGCAGGCGGAGATCGCGACCGAGACCGGGGCGCGCGAGACCGCGACCGCGACCGCGAGAGAGACCGTGGCGGTCGTCCTGGTTCGGACCGCGATCGCGGAGGTGATCGTGGCGGCGACCGTGGAGGACGCGAGAGAGAGCGGGGCGGCGACCGCCGCGACCGATCCCGATCCCGAGATCGGGGCGACGATAAGGGCGGTCGCGAGCGCGAGCGCGATCGTTCTCGTGATCGCGGAGGCGCGTCGCGCACCGACGACCGCGACTCTCGGAAGCGTAGAGACCGCGACGAGGGTCCTGGAGGAGGTGGTGGCGGTGGCGGCGACCGGTACCGGCGGCGGCACTAGGCGTCTGCGTCCTCGTCTACTTGCTCATATTCGTGCGCGAGCGGGATATGCAAGCCGACTCCCGAACCGAACAACCAAAGCAATCACCGACGCAACAATACAAAGGGTGATGAATGGGAAGAGCGTATGCCATACGCAGTTGGACAGCGACATCGGTCACAGCCGCGCGGCTCGCAGAAGAGAGCTTAGATTTGCTTGCGGAGCCACAGCTCCGTCTCTAGCTTGTCGAGATCGTGCGCCGTCACTTGAACCGCGATGCTCGCGTCGTTCACGATCGCGTCTGTCGGGATGAACGTCATCGCTGGAAGCGTCGTGTCTTCTTCGCTTAGCTTGTAGCTCGTCGCGAACGCCGCGCGGAGCGCTGCATTAGTATGAGAGCAACAACGACTAAGAGAATTGATCGATTGAAGGATGGGCAGCGAGCTGGATAATAGGGACAGAAGACGTACCAGATGCGATCGCCACTTCGCTCTCAAACGCTGTCGCGCGGTAGAACACGCGGAAATGAACCGCGCGATCCCACGGGAGCTGCGCGAGTGAGAAGCTCTTCTCCACGCACTTGAGCAGTCCGGCAGCGACTTCGCGCGCTACTTGAGCGTCCAGGTGCGTGATCGCCGATTTCGAAGTTGCGGTGCACATGACGAGACACAACGCGCGCTGCACGATGCTGCGCTGACTCTCGTACACCCACGCGCTGTCCGTCTGCTTGGACATCGAGCTCATGGGGTTCAGATGCTTCACGACGCGGTGACAGAACGCCTGCAGCTCCACCTCGACGAGCGCATCACGAGGTAGGCGGGAGACTTGGACCACGAGCATCGGCGCATGTTTCACCAGCTTCAGGCGCTCCTCGTCCTTGTCGACCTCGTCGTCGCTCTCGTCGCTGTCGACAACGTCCTCAAAGTGGTCTCTCAGTCCAGCGTTCGTCGCCATCTGCATCCGACAGAGCTCTGCGAGGTTTGCCAGCTCGCTGCCACACAGCTCCGTCGTGTAGACGATGGCTGAGCACGCATGACGCAGGTTCGAGTCCAGCGCTTCGAGCACTCGCCCGGCATTGCGATAGCACAGACGCGCCTGCGCCGCATGGTTCGCACCGGTGATCTCCATCGTTTGCGGCAGGAATGACACCTGCCCCGCGAGCAAGATGAGCGACTTGTGCAGGATGTTCGCCTGGCTGTACGGACCGATGCAGTTTGGCGCCCACGCCGAGATACTCTTGACGTGCAGCACGTCGCGCACGACGCGGGACGCGAGCAACTTGCTTTTGCCGCTGCCGCGGATCGCGACGCAATCCATGAGCACGCGAGCGGGAAGGGCCGAGACTTCCACGCAGCTGCGTGACGGAGGCATGTGCTGCCCGAAGTATCGGCAGTATTCGGCGTTGATCTGCGCAAACTTGCTCATGTCCTGCACGTACAGGTGCACGAAGCACACGTCCTCAAGCACCATGTTCTCTCTACTCAGCGAAGCTACGGGAGAATCGCATACAAAAGTATGTCAGCACAAAGCTACGGAGTATCGAGAGATGGATGGATGCGACACACGCACACAACCAACGCACCGCGCACGTGATCAAAGACGTCCTTGATCTCCTCTTCGAGGCTGAAAGACTTGCTGTCCATGCACATCACGCCGCTCAAGTGGAAGATGTTGCGGAACTGACTGTGATCCGGAAGAAATGCACGATCCGCTGGCGCCACTTGGATGAGCGCGTTCACTGACTGCACCCTCTTCTCCTCCACTCTGGCGCCGTTCAGTTGAAATCGGTCAGGATGATCTGAAGTCAGCAGTCTTGAAGCAAGCTCGGACAGGCTCGCTGGCTCCTTCTCTTCCAAATGGCACTGCTCGATCACGAGGAACGCCACTGGCGCGAAGAAGTCGTCCGAGTGGAGCACCACGCGAGATGAGTCACTGCTCGCCAACGCAACCAACGATACGCTCCGCATTAGCTGCAGTGTCTACGTTTCGCAAATGGCAAAACTGTAAGAGAGTGCATACATGACGATCCGCTTCTTGAAGAGCGGGCAGTCGAGCGTCAGCGACTCGTACTCGCCGCCCTCTCCACACACGTTTAGCTGGTACTTCTCTTGCTGCACAGCACTCACACCAGACACCACATCGACCGTCAGTATGCACACAGCTGCGCCTTGTCCATGAGCTACCAGCTCCTCACCAAAGCCAGGAACTCAGGCTGCAGCGCCGCGATCGTCTTCCCCAGGTGCTTGCGCGGCGTGAGCCCGACCGATGCGACCTTCACGATGATCGCCTCGATGCCAGACTTGACCATGTCATCCAGCAGCTCCTCTTGGTCTCGGCGCCATAGATACCCGAGCGACGTTAAGCCCAGTCTCGAGCAGCTGCATCATCTCCATCATCATTTTGTCAGTTCACATGATATCACAGACACCACTGACATCCACAAAACCCGCAAGCGCAACAGCAGCACGCACACATTCTCTACGCGGTTGCGCTGGTATGACGAGAAGATCGCGCCTGTGCACACGCCCTTGACGTCCGGGTATTGTCTCTGCTCGCGCATGTGTCCATCAGTGCGTGAGTTCTGCTCCAGTCTGCGGATGCCTGGCTGGCTCTTCATCCTAGTCGGCGAACGCACCACGACGTTCTCCAGCAGACGGAAGAGGTCTTCGACCTCATCACCTGCCGTCTCCACGTGATAGTCGATCGCCTGCGTGACCGCAGAGCCCGTGATCGTGTCTGTGACGAGCGGCAGCTCCATGCTCTCTGCGATGAGCGCCACGACGTTGTGGCCGACCGACTGGTACATGAACGAGTCGATCTCCGCATCTTCCGGCGCGAGCTCCAGCGGCGGGTGCAGGTGCGCGAGCACTGTCACCTCGTGGCCGTAGCGCACGCACTCCATCATGGCATAGCAGCTGTCCTTGCCGCCGCTCACGAGCGCCACGACCTTCATCGTGACGAGTATCAAAATGCAGAAATCACAACAATTGAGAGCCACTGACCCAATATTCGGACACAATCAGCATTTTAATTCGAACATTATGGAAGAATCACGATCCGAAGTCCAAAGGAGGAGGCAGCTCGCGGATGAACTCGGCGAAGCGATGCTCGTGCTCGCACCACCAGCGTGCAGCTTCCAGTTCACTCACCTTCTCCTTGTCAAAGAGCACGGCGATCACTTCCTCCTCGAACGTGTCTTCTCGCCGACCCATGTGCAGCGCCACACCATCACGCTGCGCCTTCTTGTCCGTCTTGCGATACATTGAGCTCAGCTCGAACTTGGACGCGTCCTGCAGTACGAGCCGTGCTTTCGTCTCACTCGAGTCAAAGTCAATGCGTCGCCCGCCGATCGTCGGTTGATCGCTCCACGACTTGAGCGGAAGAGGTTCGGACGCCGACCGGGATGAAGAAGGCTCTTCGAGCGACTCAAACGAAGAATCAGCACCGCCACCGCCAACAGCCTCCAGCATCGACTTCTCCGGTGTCGCGTCGTCACCACTCCCATTCCTCCCAGACACCATGGCGATCTGCGTAGGCGACGACGCAGCTGCTTTCGAGAGCGACGCTGTGAGCTCCGATTTCATATTCTCGAGCAGCTCTGACGAGATCTCGATCGGCTGTGACGCAGACACCTGCTGCGACTTCTTTCGCCGGCCGGCAGATCGGGGTGGCACTCTCGGAACCACTTTCTCTTTCGAACCGGCGCTAGGTTTGTTCTCTCTGGATGGCGGGTCACTCGCTCCGGCATCCGCCTTCCGGACGTTCCCTCCGCCGCTGGTGTCGCTGCGCTGGAGCGTCTTCAACGGCGCTGGAGGCGTGTCCTTCGTTGGCCTGTCTCCGAGAGTCGATCGGCGCAAGATCTTGGGCTGGAACGTCAGCTCTTTCTCCTTCTCTTCTTCTTGGCGAGAGCGCTCCGCCTCCATCTTCTCCTGCTTCTTGCGGAGCCACTCGGCTTGTCGCTCAGCCATCGACAACGCCGAGAACTTCTTTGTCGCGTTTACAGTCGACGCAGTCGCTGCTGCCGAGTGTCCATTCGAATCGTTCTGCAGTCCGAGCTGTGCACTATCGTTTGTGAGAGGCATGTCTTCGCTGTCGGTTCCGGTTCTTTCTTGATTCGCATTGCCGGAGAGAATGATGAGCTCCTTTCCGGGTCGGATCTTCCCTCGACTCGGACTCGCATGAACAGTAGAACTCGCACTCGCAGCTTGGGCGTCGTCAGCAATCCGGTTTGCAAATGACGGGATATCCTGCAGCTCCAGCACTGGCAGATGCAAGCCATTCGCAGCGGCAACTGTTAGCGAGAGGCCAATATCGCGCTGGTGCAAGATTCGAGACGCGCACGTACAGATGTGCTTCCAGCACTTGAGCTGCACGTGCGGGTAAATGTCTCCTCGCTGCATATGTCTCCGGATCATCTAAAAGTGAATGCGAGCATTGTGAGTACTACCAAGTCGACCACTCTGTCGACCATCGCTCAATAGCGCTCGACTTCAGCGATGCTCAGTGCTATCAGAATGCACCTCCTCCGATCCGTCGTCAGGGATCTCAGCGCGGTTCGCTTCCTCCCAGAGCCATTTCTCCACGAGCTTCACGCGTGTGTGCCACCAATTGCTGTGTTCGAGTGCAAGCGTGTCTGCGTCTTCTAAGAGCAGGTGGAACTGCTCATCGCACGTCGGGCTTGTAGCGTCAGCAGCCGATCGACATCGAGTTCGAGACGAAGAACTTATACTGCGTTTCCACGCACCATCTTGTCGCTCAGCGCCGCGTTGCTTCCGGCAATCATCTGGCCGACCATGAGCTGGGCGCTTGTTTTTGAGCGAGCAACGTCTTGGCGTGTCTTCGAGGGACCTGTGAAAACGGTCAGCTTCTTTGGCTATTGTCGGGCATTTTCGAGGTTAATGGGTCGCACACACACACGCAGGCCTTGCAAGCCTCGACATTCTACTACCTACTTGTTGAGCAATAACGTGATATGAAGAAAGACCAGAGCGCGACGGCGCCATACATCATGCTGCTGTTGGTGTCGACAGAACGCCGGAGACATGCCTCTGCCGAGACTTCGGGAGACGAAAAAGTAGCGTATGGCTATTGCTGCCGACAACTTCCTGTCCCAAACTCTGCGAGGGCATTCGTCGTCTTGCCAGACGCGCAGAGCGTAGGATGTGTGCGCGCTAACTAACCTCCGGTTCTCCGAGTACGGCGAGAGATGTGGAGCAGCAGCACAGGAGCAACACTGCCTATAGTAGGGTGAAGAGAGACTGTAAAAGTCTCACGTTTCTCGAGCAATGGGTTGCAAAGTCCTCGCACCACGCCCGTCTCCAGCACCCGAGTGCTGGATCAGCTCTGCTCTACTCTATCACTTGCCTCTTCATACCCGTCTTCCGCGCCAACTTCTCTGCTTCGCCCTCCTCTCCGTTCCTCCTCTAACCTCCTCCTGGACCAGAATTGCTGCACACTTTCATTTTCCCCACTCGCGATCTTTTCGATTCCATCCAGAGTGATGGTCAACTTCAACATCTGCGATCTTGTGCTGCCGAGCTCGTGCCCGCTTTCGCCGTCGCCCGCGCTGCTCGCCGCGTGCGCGTCGACGGGCGCCATCGCAGTGGTCGCCGGCACGAGCGTGCAGCTTTTCGCACTGGACGTGGATGGAGTGACACTGCGGCCGCTGCAGCAGCTCGCGCTCCAGCACGACAACACAGCGCTGGTCGCCACTTGCGCGTGCTTCGCGGCACCAGGCGTGCTGCTGGTGGCTGCCGCGGGCGCCACCGGTGGTGCGTGGCTACTGGGTTTTCGCATATTTGCTGGCGCGCGCAGCCCTGCGCACTGGAGCTTTGCGGAGCCGCTGCCTAGCACCGTCGCGCGCCTCGTGCCGACTCGCCACTGCGGCGGCGCCGCGCTGCTGCTGCTCGAGGGCGGTGGCAGCGGCCGCTTCGGTGTCTTCCAGTGGCGCGAGCGCCTGAGCGATCGCCGCGTGAGCGTCGCGCAGCTGCCAGGAGGAAATGACGCGCCGCTCGTGGCGGCTGCGCTGAGCGCTGATGGCCGCTGGTGCGCGCTCGCGGACGCCACCGGCCGCCTCTTCCTGCTGAGTTTCATGGCGTTCGACTGGAGATATGTAGGCGCAGGAGGCAGTTGCACTGGTAGTGTTGCTGCTGTTACGGCTGCTGGTGGGATGGACGGGAAGCGACTGCAAGGCGGCAGGTGCACGCGCGCGGGCATCGTGATGCGCGACAGCCCGCTCGACGCGGTTCGACTGGTAGCGGTAACAGGAGGTGGGAGTTAGAGGGTACTTACTATACAGGGCGCCTATCGATTCGCTGAGCGAAGACTTGTGCTGGCGCTCAGGAGCCGAGACACAGAGCGTGTGCAGCAGCCTCCGCTGGCTCGTGGCGACGTCGCCCAACATGATCTCCCATTTGCTCCTCGTCGGCACACAGAGCGGCTCACTGAGCGTGCGTGCTGCTGCACGTGTGTCCCTGGTCGTAGTGACTTATGTGAGCGGTAATGTGTGCATTAGTGCGGCTGATGGGGATACAGGTGATGGCGCTTCGGGGGAAGCAGGATCAAGCTGCGCGAACTCGGTGGTTGCTGGAAACCAAGCAGGTGCTGTCATTATGCGATGGAAGATTCGCAGCCCACTCCTCGCTTGAGATAGTCCGAGCTCAATTGATTGACACTCTGGCCAAGCAGATCTACCCGAGCACCTCAAGTCAGAAGATTGATCCGATCCGCCACATCTTCGTGCGATACGAAACGAGCTTCGCGCGGACAGGATTCCAAGTGCTCTGCGTCTCAGACACGGGCGGAAGGCTGTGGGAGTTGAAGTCAGCGCCTTCTTCGAAGACCTGCAGCAGCAACAGCGAGAGGGAGGGACTGGGCACGCCCCATCGCATCGCGTGGCCAAGCATCAAGGAGTACTTTGAGGCGCCGACCGTCCCAGTGCGTTCCATCCGCTCTGTTAGTTACTCTTCTCCTCGAGATTGTTCGGTTAGTAACCTGTGAGTTGTTTGTAGTTTCCTGGTGAGGAACCTGTTCAGGACGCGCTCGTCTTCTCGCAGATTGAGGAGCTGGGCAACCTGCTCTCTGAGGCTGTCTTTAAAGACAGTCGCGACGACGGAGACGGCTGGGTGATCATGATGCTCACCGAGTCTTGTGTCCGACTACTGTCAATAAAGAGCGGAATGTGCGAAGCCTCGCCTTCAGACGGAGTAGACACGAACAAGCTTCGAGCTTGCAGTGACGATCGCGATACGCTGTCATCACCTCCGAGTCTGCCTGCTGAAGAGAACACAGAGACTTCTTCATGCAATAACCCGGACGAAGAGGGGAAGCGCACTGAACCGGTGGTAACCACGATCAAGGAGAGATACCAGCTTCCAGATACCTCCTGGCACATCGATTCTGGCTTGGTGGAGAACAATTCGCCGGGCATCGAACGATCGCAAAAAGCGCGGAAGGGGAGGCTGACTGCCGACGAGTATGATCAGGTGCGGGATATCGGATTGTGTTATTGCCAGTAGTCCGCATGAGTCTGCAACTTACCTCTTCGATTTTGCTTTCCATGGACCAACAGCGCATACAGCAAGCAGCGCAGCGCGTCGAGCGCCTGAGCAACAACATGAAGATGCTGCGGCACTCCTTCCAGCTCTTCACACAGGATGTCCAGCACCACATGAATGACATGTCCGAGCAGCTCGAGCTAGCGGCGCGGCTACGACACACGCGCAGCAAGCCCCGTTGTAGCCACGAAGCACCATGAGTAGCGTTAATGGGGCGATTTACATCGAAGCAACCCATGAAGACCGAAGTAGAGATGCAATACCGACCACTGTTTGCTCTAGCTTTATGCAAGCGCCGGTAGCAGGTTTACTAAGCTCGGGAAATGGTGGTCATCGAGGTGTACGAGAGCGAACAGTGAAAGTACGAAGACCTGGAAGTCGTGGGGTTCGACAAGGACAAAGCGACTTCATTGACGAACTGTACACGGACCTCCACGATCTAGCGTCCGATATCGCGAAAGCCGCTCCGACGATTCTCTCTGGACGATTCCACTGTATCTCCATACAAGCTGTGCTCGACATGTACACGAGCATACTTGCATTAAATCGGACACTCGAAGAGATTCAAGCCCTACTACATGTGCGCAGATTTTCATGGGGAGGTTGAGTTTGATGGATACACGAGGGTCAGTGGAAACACCTGGTCATCTGCTGTCTCCATTGAGTTCCGAGTGATCCACACTTTGCCTTCCTTTTGCATTCACAATTGCGCGCAACGAAGCGAGCACACAAATATAGAGAAGGAATGGAGCGGGGTGGCTTCCGCCTGGACGAGCGCGAGCGAGCTCGCTTCGAGGCAGGAATCCCGGCTCGCCGACCGCCCAGCTTTGACAACAACAACCAGCAACAGCAACAGCATGCACCGGTCGTCCCCCACCTAGCAGAAAAGTACGACCCGGAGCACCCAGATGCAGACTGGGGCGGATTCGTGCAGCGCTCGTACAAGAAACGCTACTTCGACGACCGCTCGTCTGCGAAAAATGTACGTGGCTCGCTCATTCATTCGATCTCCGGCACGAGTGCGCAAGCTGACTTCGTGTTGCATGTGACGCGATGCATAGAACCTCGCATATGACTCCAAGGGCGGCCTGATGCCAGACGCGTCGGCTACAAGCTCAAGCCATGGCGGGAAGAAGCTATTCGAGCCGCACCAGATCCCGTCCGGAGATGCAGTATGCTTACTCACTCTCTCATCCGTGCTGGCTGCTCAACGTAGACGACTAGACTCACGAGTTTGTCCTTGCTCCACTGTGACAGAGCGTGCCTGGTGTCCCATTCCAGACTGCGGTGTACCAGGTGAACCCGAGTCTCCACTAAACCTTTCTCATTGTACTTCCTGAAGTCTGATTTCAGTTGCGAGCGAGCTAGGTCGGACCAGGCTGCGGGGCTAACTCGTGCGACTGGAAGACGTGCGTTATGTAGTGATGTTGTCGCTGACGGAACAAGATCCGAGCGCTGACATTGGAAAATGAACTGCAGAAGCTATGCATCCCAAACGTCGATGGAGGCGACACCGAAGGACGGCTACGCGCTCGGAACGAGGCAGAACTCGCAGCACAAGCGCCACGTCACCCCACTTGTATGTGCAATGAGATGAGCTCGCCCAGGCTCTTCGCAAAAGGAGAGGTTCAGTCTGATGGAGCTTACAATCACTCTTTGTTGCAGTACGAGAAGTCTGCTGATCGAAAGAGTTCGGGAAGAAGCGCCTCGCCGTACTTTGATGGCCCTGGACTCTCCGGTAGCTCCAGCAACGGATCGCTATCAGGCAGAAGAGTGGACTCGAGACGCTCGCTACTCGCTGGAATCGGAGGCAAGCTGGTCGCGGCGGAAGACTTTGGCGAAAAGCTGGCGTGCGTCCGCAGCCAATACTTGCTTTGCGTTGAAGATGGCTGTGACATTAACTCTGTGTGATCGCCACTTCAGATCGCCTGAGCTCCACCTGACACAGAGCTACGTGGATCCGTCGCAGAAGACTCTGCTCGTTGAGAATCAGTACGTGGCACCTCGGCGAATGCGGTGCATTAAGTGGTGCGGTAGGGCTCAGTATGAAGTGTGCTTTGTTGTTGATAGCCATGGTGTGAAGCTCGGATACACAGGCCGGCGGAATCCGTCGCGATTCTAGTTCGAGCAGGAAGAGCGAGGACTGCATCAACAAAACTCTGTCACCACCAGGGAACGGAAAATGAACACACGAGCACCAATGGCCCCAATGACTGTCTGATGCTTAGGTCGCTTATCGCACGGAGGTTTGCCGGATCGCTCGAGCTGCGCTGTTTGTACGAGCGCGAGATGACGGAATGCAGGACCGCATCCACTGCTTTCGCTCGCGCCCACGACCGCTGGCCACAACTACATCGAATACATCCTGACCTTAAAGAAGAGCAGGCTCGTGATCGCACCTACGAACGAGACCACCCCGCCGACGAACACTGGAAGGCGGTATCCAAGCGCCGTCTCGACCAACGCAGCGCTCGCGACAAAGTTGAGCAGCTGGCCGAAGCAATTCGCCGAGTTAATCGCGCCGACGTACATCCCCACCTCCGCGCCCTCACCAAACACGTGGATCAGGAGCGGCACGATGAGCGCGAAGCTAGTGGCTTGCGTGATTGACGTCAGCGCGACAATCGCGGCGTTCGCAGGAACACACTTGGAGAACGCCATGGCCATCAACAGTGCCTGCGGGATCGCCCCCAGCGTCATCGTCCAGCGCGCACCGATGCGGAACACGAGGAGCGGCAGCACCCACGAGTACAGGTACCCGACGACGTTGAAGATCATGTCCGCCAGCCCACCTGCAAGCTGCACGCCCTCGTTGTAGCGCTGCTGCATCTCCGTGCAGTTGTCGCCGCACGCCCCAGCGTTGTGCGCATCTCCACCGAACACCTCAACGCCAAAGAACTGACCCTTGCTGCCGTTGTAGGCCGTGAAGCCGTACTGGATCGCGAAGAAGACGACGCAGTACACCACGAGCACTCGCGGCAGCGAGCGCAGGCCGTGCGCGATGGTCGCGAATGCATTCACGACGCGTTTGAACTTGCTGTGCAGGTTCTCATCCATGCTGGCGGCACGCGGCACTTCCTTCGCAAACACGCACACTGCGCCAACCGTGACGAGCATCGTGGCCGACAACATGCCGAGGAACCAGCGGAGCGTCAGATGCGCCGCGCCGAAACAGTAGATGTAGCCCGCGATCATGATCGACCCCAGCGTGGAGCTCGCTTGGCCGATCCCCGCGCCGAGCGTTTGCCGCTCGCCAGCGAAATCCGCGATGAGCAGGATCGCCGGCGTCTGCACGACGTTCACCGTGATGTCCATCCAGGTGTAGAAGACGATCGTGAGCGACGAAGTCCACAGGCGACTCTCACCCTTGTCACCGAGCAACTCGCCAATCTCTCGCGTGAACCCCATCAGTGTCCAGCAGAGCGCGCTCGTGACGGCTCCGTACAGCAGCAGCGGGCGGCGGCGTCCCCAGCGGTTCGTGCTGCGGTCGCTCAGCACACCGATCGTCGGCGCTACAAGAATCCCCGACAGCGGGCCGATCACCTGCGTCAGCTGCACCGCGTATGGAGGCAACAGCGTGCCGAGGTAGGGGCCGAGCGCCGCCCACTGCGCTGCCCACGCCATGTTGGTCGCCATCCGAGGCAACGACAGCAGCACGAGCATCAGGACCGAGCAGCCTCTCGGCGGAACTTCGGTCTCCTGGACGAAGGAAATGCTGTGAATGAGCATGGCGGTCGGATCCTTCACGGGAGGTGTTGTTACGGGACCATACGTTGGCGTGCTATGCTGCTCGCGCTCGTTCGCCATGGTGGTGGAGATGGTCGCTTTGATCTGGTGGTACTGGTATCTTGCGAGAGGCTGCTGGCGATGGATGTGTCGGCGCTGTCGAACTTTTTCAAGAGTGAGAGACGCCGCGCGCATTTGCTGTGTCTGACGATCGACTCGCCATCACGGCTCCGACTGGCTCGCCCCCACTACGTCTCCACGCCGTTGACAACCATGACATCTGAGAACCCGCGCGCTTGGTCCCACGTGCCGGACGACAGACTTGTCAAAGCATCGCTGTCGCGAGTGTCGCCAGTGCTCTCAAGACACAACGCTTCCGTCATTCGGCATCTCGAGTCTCCCTCACCAGCACCTCATGCGGATTGTCTGCCGTATGCCGAGAAAATCGCCATCACCTGTCCGCCGTCGCCAGACTCGGACTCGCGCGTGCGTCACTCACTACATTCGATTTCCGATAACACTGTCAACCGCTCTCTCTAATCCTAATTGCTTCATCGTTCCTCTTTGCTGCTTGGGGGCCGAGCTACGACGAGCCGTTGTCTGTAGGCTGCTGGTTCGTCGCGCGCTCACGCGGCGCAGTGCCAAGCATCGCAAGCCGCATGCGCGCTTTCGTGCGCTCCTTGAGTGCTCGGAAGAACGCGATGTCGTCCTCGAGCTCGACGAGCAGGTCGTGATCGGCGCTACCGGCGAGCTGCGCCTCGCGCTGCGCCTTCCGCAGGTCCATGAGTGCCCCGAGCACCTGCTTGAGGTGCGCCGTGTCGCGGTCGCGCTGTTCCGCCACGCGATGCGACTCGAGCAGCTGCATCTTGTTGCGCCCGAGCCGGATCGACTCCATGAGCTGGTCTGACACGACCGTCCGACAATTGCCGCACAGCTGCACCGCGTCACCCGCCGCGTTCTGCGTGTACGTGTTGGCGATGCCACTCAGGATCTCGAGATCCGTAGCCGAGCCGCTGCCGGCCGCCCCACTATTGCTGCTGTTATTGTTGCTGCTGTTGCCACCAGCAGCTTGCGGGGACTTGGCCGCGTACGCTGTTGGCAGCGGCGGCGCCACGAGCGGCGCGCTCTCGTAGAACGCCGAGAGGTCGGCGACAGCGGCGGCGGCCGCCACCCCGTTCGCCCCGTCTATGCCTCCGCTGCTGCTGCTGCTGTTCGCGCTCTGTTTGCCGCCGCCGCCGCCGCTGTCGTCGTCCTCGTCTTCCCGAGTGGCGTGCGCCGCCGCTGCGTCTCCCGCGACGCCATTATTGCTGTTGATACTATTACTGTTGCTGCTGCTGCTATTGCTACTGCTGCTGGCGTCGTGCTGGCGCAGCAGCTGCACGTAGCCGTGCTTGTTGTCGTTGGCGTGCGGGCCTTTCTTCACCGGGCGCAGCCCGCGCCGGTAGCACTCGGCGCGCAGGTCGTGCGCGCGGTGGCGCTCGTAGGGCTCGGGCAGGCGCCGCGCCGCCACCACTGCCGCCGCCGCATGCGACACGCCGCCCAGGAGCTTGTCGTCGCTCGAGAGCAGCGCGTCGAAGACGCCGGCGCCGCCACCGCCGCTGCCGCCGGCGCTCGCGAATGCTGCGTGCATCGCGTCCATGGCTGCAATTTGGAAGTAGGCGAAATGGGAGTCGGGAACTCGCACACAGCATAGGCTGTCTACAAGGTTCTCACTCTCGAGCTCTTGTTCCTCCTTTTATTCCCGAATTCCCCGCGAGATGGCTGCCGCGCGCGCGCTGCTGCTCGGCGACCTCCAGAGCGTCTCGAGCGTCGCGCGCCGCCGCTTCGGCTTCCTGCTGGCGGTGCGTACACGGGCTGCGGCTGTCGGACGTGGCGCTAGTGGCGATTTTTAACGCGCAAGCTGCCGAAAACAGGAAAGCGACGGCGACGATGACGACGACGTGGCGGCAGCGTGCGAGGCACTCGTGCTGCTCCGCGCGCGCGTGCAGCGCTGCGAGAGTGTGTGTCGCTCGGTCGATTGGGCGTCGCAACGGATAGGCTCCACTGACGATCCACTCGCTTATATATGAAGATCTTGCGGAGCTCAGCCCCGCGCTGGCGCTGCGGCCGCTGCTCGACCTCGTGCGCCACGAGCACGCGAGCAGCCCGCTGACGGCCGCGGCGCTCGGCGCCGTGCGCAACATTTTGGGCACGTGGCCCTGGCGTGACGGCGGCCGCGTCGACGCCGACGCGCTCGCGGACGTCGTGGATGCTGTGAGCCACTGTCGCTTCCAGGAGACGAGCGCCGAGAGCGACCAGAACGTCGTCGCACTCGTGGTCGCCGTATTGCGCGCCGTGCTGGCGTCACGCGCCGCGCCGCTGCTCTCCGACCACGCGCTCTGGCAGCTCATTGAGTCGTTATACGCGCTCAGCCGCGCCGCGCGCAGCGACGTGCGTAGCGCGCCATAGCTCAGCGGCTTAGATGACGAGATAGCTGACGTGTGTATCGTCTGCATGTAGCGCTACATCACGTTCTCGCTGCGCGCGTCAGCCACGAGCGTGCTGCACGACGCCGTCGCGTTCCTCTTCACGTCGCCCGCAGTGTTTGCGGACGCGACGGCGGCCGCAGCGACGGTGGGGTTCGGGCTGCCGTGCGCAGTCAAAACGCTCGGCTTCCTCTGCCAGAAGCTGCACCAGCGCAGCAGCAACGCAAGCACGTCGTCGGCATCCGGACGGCGCGACGTGCTGCTCGCGCTCGACCTGCTGCGCACCCTGTTGCTGACATGCGACGCGCACCTGCTCACACACGAGTCGTCGCTGATGCTGTTCATCAAGGACGATCTCTGCAGCGGTCTTCTGCGCTTCTGCCGCCTCGGGTATGGCGGCCACCTGATCTTCATTCTCTGTCCTGCTCGTCGGCTCACTTTTGACATTCTTGTGCAGCGCGTGTTCGGACCTCAAGATCACGCTTCGCTGCCTTGAGATCGTCCGGTTGCTCTGGACGAAGCTCCGCGCTGTGCTCAAGATGCAACTCGAAGCGCTCTTCAACGGCGTGTTCTGCAACGCGCTCCACTGGACGATCGCGAGTCTGGACGTCGCGAGCGCCGAATTCGTCAGCGGAAACGGGAGCAGTAGCATCCCGGCCAAGAGCGCTGTTCCTTTGAACGGCGGCCGCGCTGCTGTTTCGGACGACGCGAAGGCTGCCGGCCGCCGCGTGGACGCTGCCATGGATGAGTTCACGGGCGAGATGCTGCCTCTGAGTCGGCTCTTTGCGGCGTCGGTCGAGATCCTCGACTGCCTCGTGGACCTGCTCGCTGAGCCAACTTTGTTGCCAGATCTCTACGTGAACTATGACTGCGACGGCAACCGCTCGGACCTGACGCTCAACTTTTTCGAGCTGCTCTCGCAGGTCGTTCGGCACTCCCACGTTACGTGTCGCGAGACGGTAGATGAGGCGCACTTTCTATGGGCGCAGGGTGTCGGAGAGCTCGCGCTTCGCGGACTTTTCAATGCGCTCTATGTGGTGTATCTACGCAGCCAGCACAAGCGCCCAAAGGTGATCGCCACCAGCGTCGCCAGCGAAGACGACAGCAACGACGACGGACTTCTTGAAGAGAGTGGGACGTCGGTATCGCCGCACAGCAGCAGCAGCAGCGGCGCTGGATATGCCAGTGCGGAGGCATTGTACAGGCGGCGCCAGCGCAAAAAGTTCTTCCAGCACGGCATCCAGGAGTTTAACCGGAAACCGATCGCGGGGATCAAGTACCTCCAGCAGAACACGTTCCTCCCGACACCACTCGACGCGCAGTCGCTGGCGGCGTTCATGCGCTCGCTCCCACAGGGCTTGAACAAGAACTCGGTCGGGGCGTATCTCGGCGCGATGGGCAAGGACGTGAAAGCGTTCGAGAAGGCGGAGATCCACGAGGCCGACACGATGGACTTCCATCGTGAGGTGCTCGTGAAGTTTGTCGAGTCGTTCAACTTCGAGGGCGAGAGCATCGTCGCGGCGCTCCGCATGTTCCTCGCGAGCTTTCGACTTCCGGGCGAAGCACAGCAGATCGACCGGATCCTCAACACGTTCTCGCTGCAGGTGTTCGAGCAGTGTCGCGACCGGTTCCTCATGGCGTCGGCGGACGTCGCGTATCTGCTGTCGTTCAGCTTGATCATGCTGAACACGGACCTTCACAACCCAAACATCCGACCGGAGAAGAAGATGAAGCTCGAGGACTTCATCAAAAACAACAAGAACTACGGCGCCGAAGTGTCGAACGGGCGCGATCTCCCGGACGATTTCCTGACCGAGATGTACGACACGATCGCGAGTGACGAGATCAAGACGTTCGAGGACGGAGGCAAGCACGGCGAAGTGACGACTGACCGCTGGAAGGATCTACTGAACCAAGCCGAGAGCGACCCGAACAACTCGCGCCTGATTGTCCATCATCGACTGGAAGAGTCGCTCACTGCAGCAACTGTTGCGAATGGGAACGTCGCAGATCAGTCCAAGCTTCGCCTGCGTCGACAGAGATCGCGAGGCAAGCTTGGAGGGAACGCTGGATCGCATGACTCTGATAATCGGCCGAGAGCCCGCTCCGGATCCGTGTATGATGAAAACACGGAAGAGAAACCGCGTGTTGCTGGCGACGGCGAGTCACTCCCTCCGAGCAGCATCCGCGCTGGCGACCAGTACGACCGCCACATCTTCGAGCTCGTGCAGTCGCATCTGGTTCAAGCCTTCGCCAGCGTCTTCGAGTTGTTTGTCGCTGCCTCCAACAGCGACGATGGAGTGGACGCTCACGAGGGTTCATCGTCTTTGGAGAATGGGATGCAAGCGCCGCTCTACATTCCCGAGAAGAGCATGCTCCAGCTCGGATGCAACGGGCTCGTGCTCTGTGCTGGCGCTGCGTCGCATCTCGCGTTGCCGGAGCACTTTAACGCGATCTTCACGCTCGTGTGCAAGTACACGGGACTGTTCCCATCCGACGTGTACCCTCTTGGCTTCAGTCGCCGTGAAGACGGCGTGTGGCTGTTCTGCAACAACCAGAGCGCGTCGATGGCAACGGCGGGGATGCTCAAGCTAGTGAACACCTGTAGCTTGTGGCTGAATAGCGAGTCGTGGGCGAACTTCTTCCACGCTATCAGTACATTGCGGGAGTTCCAGGCGCTGCCTTCTCGGCTTCTGCGCCAAAACACCTCTGGAGACAGCTTGACAACTGAGGAGCGAGCCGATTTCGTCAAGCTCGTATATCGGAACAAAGAGGAGATTCAGCGGAGAGAAGAACGGAAGCGGATGGAAGTGGCATCCAGCGCTGGTAGCAGCGGGTTCTTCAGCGGTGTGGCGTGGCTGATGTCGGCGTTCGAGTCGTATCCGAGCTCGTCGAATCCAGGCTCATCATCGCAAGCGGATGCACTTGGAGTCGAGGCTGTCCTTCCGAGCAATCCAGTCGAGTGGACAGAGTATGCGCACGATCTTGTTCTTCCGCCATCTCTCGACGACGCGAGCGTGGAGGAAAGCAGCGACGACGAAAACGAGTTCGGCACTGAAGCTTGGATCCGATCGACGCTTGAGCCGTTTAGGATGGAGTTCCTGGTCCAGGACTTATCAAGCTTGCCGGTGCGAGTGTTGCTAGAGATCGTCAAAGCGCTCGATGACGAAACGATCTGCGCGCTGAACGGTTTGCCGAAGGTCTTGACACCACCTCGCCCTCTCGCCACTGGCAGACGGCCATCAATGAGGAAGTTGCGGCCCTCAGATGAGGCTGTCAGCCGCAGCAGAAGCGGCGTCGACGCCTCGCGCATTCTGAGTCCTGCAGGTTGCGTGCTGTTCGAGCACCTGCTCAGCCAGATCATTTCCCAGAGCATGGTGTGCGAAGGTGAAGCGCTGGACGATGAAGACGGCGTGTTTAAGATTCTCGAGTCGCACTACACCAACGTTCTCCAGGCGATTCTCCCAATTTTGACAAGCAACGGCGAGCGTCTCCACCGCATCTCGTTCGAGAACGCCTGCTTCGTGCTTCAGAAAGCGATTGACGGTGTCTTTGCGCTGGCGTCCAAGAGTCGGAGTGAAAGAAGTCGTGATCTGGTGACGCATTTGCTGGGGTCTCTCGTCGACACGAGCGCAGATGACGAGCTGGTTCGACCGTTCTTGAGCCAGATCCTGTCGCAACTGAAGGCATTCTTCGCATCTGCAACACTCGACGCCATTCGATACACCCGTGAGCAGTGGCTAATTGTGACGAATCTGATCGGCTGGTCCGTGGACACGACGTTCGCAGCAGCTCGTGGGTTCGCGCTGCTCGAGTTTCTCGTCAACGCTCGGGTTTGGCGTATTGAAGACAACGACATCTCCATCAGCGACTGCTACACGAAGGCGTTGATGTTTGCACTCGCGTACGCTGACGAAGAAGAAGAATCAAGCTGGAAGGCACAGAGATTTCTGGAGCTGCTTCGTTCCATGTTCTCCGATCTCGACTTGGAGACAGAGAGTGAAAACGAAGAAGCTATGAGATTGCGCTTCTTGGGTGGCTTCCTCCTCGTGTGTCGGCAACTCGTCAAGAGGAATCACGAACTAGCAGCGGAAGAAAGCTCCGTTCAGCATAGCTCTCAGCAATCGCTGAACGAGTGCGTCGTCAAGAGTTTAGGGTTCATCCAAGAGATGCTCGCCTCCGGGAAGCGCGCATTCGGTGCGTTGTCGTGGCTCGAGATCCTGCAGCACGGCATCCTCCCTCTCGGTGTTGCCATTCTCGACCCCAGAGCGAACACGAACTTGATTCAAGACGACCGCGGTGCGAATCCGCGTATCCTTTACTACCAACAACAACTGAGTAATTCGTCGATGCTGCTCGCCTCAACTGCGAAGCGAAACGGACAGTCGCAGAAGCAACAGCGAGCGGGAACGGGGCGACGCCGACGGCCATCGGCCGCGAAAGACCCGCTCGCTCTCCGTCCCCACGTGCTGGTGGTCCAGTTAGTTTCCGGCGTGGTCTGTGAGGAGCTGAGCGTGTTGGCAAGATCCGCCGGGTTCTCAAACGTCTGGGACGAGATCGTCGACCTGCTCATCGGGTTGCTGCGCCACACGCAGATCGAAAGCACTAGTGCGGTCGGCGATGCGTACAACGTCGATCTGGCGCTGGCAGCGTTGGAGCGGCGCAGTACACTTTCGGCGCACGAGGAGATCCTCGAGCACGTGAGGGCAGTTGCCAGACGCCTGTCTGCGCTCGAGCAGAGCGAACGCCGCTCAGTCGACGAGGATCGCCACGCGGAGCCTGTGTTTCCCGCGTTGACTCACTCGCTGGTGGAGAAGTGTCAGCTGATCCCTGGGCTGTTCGATCAGCTGTTTCCGTCTCGAGATGACTCGCGCTCGTCGGGTGAGTTCACTCCTCCGCTTCTTGATGAGGAGGAAAACGGCGTCAGCATCGGGAACGAAGCGCTGTAGGTGAGTGCGAATGGAGCGTGATCTCGATCATGCATACCCATCAAAAAGACTGCGAATGAAATGTAGCGTGTTGATAAATGAGATGCGAACGGCGAAGCTCACTCAGGATTTGGCGTCAGCGTGACTGCTGCTGCTGCTCTGATTCGACGACGATCCCAGGTACTCGGACTCGTCAACTTTCGCATACGCCGAGCGCAGCTTCTCGGAGAAACACTGCGTGAACATCTGTGTCACCTTGTCAATCACGACGTCCTTCAGGTTCACCTCGTTCTGCTCCAAGGCCATATCACAGAGCTTCTCGGCAGTCTCGACCAGCACCGTGAGCTACGTGAGACACAGGTTCGTTCATGTCAGTCCGGGTGCCACATCACAACCAAGTCAGCTTTGCGCATCGCAAACACTTACCCGCTCGCTCACGCCGGCGATGCTTTCCTCCGCCTTCTTGGCACTCTGTGCGGGCGATGTCGGTCTCTCACGGCTGGGCGAGGCACTCTCGGGCTCTCGCAGGTCTTCCACCTCGATCTCGCTCTGGTTCCCAGACATCTGCGACTTCTTCCCGCCCGCAGCCGCTTGAGCTCGCTTCTCCAGCACCTGGAGCGTCTCGCTCACGCGATCCTGGAGCTGTGTCATCTTGCGCACGCTCGATGCGCAGTACGTGTTAGCGTGCTCGCTGAGGTGGCCCAGACACTTTTGCACACCCTCCAGCTCCACCGCGAGCCGCTGCGTCTCAGCTTTTGCGGCGAGACGCTTCTTGTTCGAGTCCTCAACCTCACGCTTCGCATTTGCCAGCTCCTTCGCGCGCTGCTGGTTCTTCTCCGACTCCTGCACGATCATGAGTGTCTGCTTGAGCGTTGCAATCTCGTCTGAGAGGCTCTGGATGTTTGACGAACTCTGCGCGACTCGCTGGCTGTTCTCTTCATTGAGCTGCTTCAGTCGTCGCTCGTTCTCGACGTTGCGCTGGTTGAGCTCCATGCGCAAGCGATCGACCTCTTTCTGGAGCTCGCTGCGTGCATCCAGGAGCGTCTGCTTTTCGTTCGTGAGCGAGATGACGAGCGCCTTCGCTTTCTGCCGCTTCTCGATGTTGTCTTTGTTCGTCGCGTCGATGGAACTGAGCAGCTCCTGGTTCTTCTTCTCAAGCTGCGCGTACTTGCCCTGCAGATCGCGGAGCGTCTCATCCGTCTTCTGCTTCTCAGCGAGAGCGGCTTCTGACTGCTGGCGCCGAGACGAACTGTCCGAGCGCGATGCGTTCACCTGGTCCTGGAGAGCTGCAACCTCGGCTGTTAGCTTCTGTACGTCAGCCTTCAGCGCGTTCGTCTCTGACTCCTTCAGGAAGACTGCTTCGTTCAGCCCCATGTTCTGCTTCGACAGCTCATCGAGACGTTCCTTCGCGGCTTCGTAGTTCTTCTGAGCACTCTGGAGCGAGCTGAGCGCCGACTGCGCTTCAGCAAGCTGGATGTCGCTCTGACTACGTCCAATGTTCACCTTCTCATACAACGAAGTGATCTCCTTAACCTCGCGTTTGAGGTTATCGCATTGCGCGCAAGGCTTGGCGACCTCATCAGACTTGGCCTGTAGTGTCGCCTGCAGCGCTGCGAGCTCCCCGCTGAGCTGTCTCGCCTTGTCTTCGCTCTCGTCGGCGCGCTGTCGGTAGCTGTCGAGGTGCTCTAGCAGGAAGTCCTTGTCCAGGAGCTGCTTCTGCAGGTGCTCGTTCTCGATCTTGTACTGCATGAACTGGTGCGCCATCTCTTCGTTCTTCGCGTTCGCTTCCGCCAGGCGATTGTGTTCTTCCATGAGCGCAGCGTCCACGCTCCCCTGTGCGCTCTTCTGGCTGTTCAGCGAACTCTCAAGCTCCGTCTCCTTCGCCTTGAGCACGGCGAGCTCCGCCTGCAAGCGACTCAGCTGCTGCTCGCTCGTCGCCTGTAGCGATTCGAGTTCCATCTTGGCCTTCGTCGCTTCTTGAGCTCGATGAGCTGCCAGATCTTCCGCCGTGCGCATCCGGTCATCCATTGCTGCAAGCTCTTGCTGCGCTGCTTGCAGTCGCGCCTGCAGAGCTGCAAGTTCGCCGTCGTTCGTCGCGGATGGGAGAGGATCGCCGAGCGAGAGTAAGTCATGCGAAGCGCTTGAGCTCGCGAGACTGGCTTGAGCAAGCGCGAGTGCCGCGGCCTTGTCTTTCAGATCCTGCTCAAGCTTGTGGCTCTTGTCTTTCTCCACTTGCAGCTGCGCCTTCATGTTGTCGGCGAACGCTTTGGCTTTCGCCTTGAGCTCGTTCTCACGATGCGTGACCATCGCCACCTCTTTCTTAAGCGCCTCCAGTTCGCCCGTGTTCTCCGCTGGCGCTTGACTCGAAGGCGACAAGTTGGCACTGCTGCTTGCGTCCTTCGCATGTTTGAGCTGCTCTTCAAGGTCTCCGACCTTCTTCTTTTCAGCCGCGAGCTCGCCGCGCATGTTGTCCACAAACGCCTTGGTCTTGAGCTTGAGCTGATTGAGTGTCTCGTCCTTCGCGTGGACCTCGTTCTTCAGGCGCGTGATCTCATTTTGTACCTCGGGCGGAATCGACGACGCCATCACAGCAAGTGATCGCTCTGTTCTCTTTTATCTATCTCTCTTTGCTGAAAGAGAGCTTCGTCCGCGTCGCGGGAGCTTGTAGTGTGAGTGTGGTCTCCTCCCTACGCCTCTGCACCTCTGCACGGCGTGCACACACACACACATACACACGCACATGCGCATGCGCGCGTGGGTGCTTTTTGAAGAGCATATCGCCAGGAATACACGAAAACCGACCAAGTGGGCTAAACTTGGCAGAAGTGCAGAGCAACTGCATCCCAACTTCCATTTCAAGTTCTTCTAGAAAATTACATTTGTGCACATCTGATGCTGCTCAGAAACAGATCGGTTCGGCCCTCTGATTGGCCACTTGGCGGGTGGCTGCGAGCGCTCGATACTTTTTGATGTGCGCCGTGCGCTCGACCTCATTTGTCCATTACTTGTTTCCAAGATGACATAGTCGCTCTCGCTCGCTCGGTGCAAGACGCTGGGTGTCAACAGCTTTCATGTGTTGTGCATATGTATGTGCGTGTATGTCTGTGTTCTCTCGCGACGGAATGAAGATGACGAACTTCGTATTCTGTGAAAGCGCCACGCAGCCGTTATGGTCTGAAGGCGCTTCTGTGAGCATTCATCATGTCATAGTTACACTGACCGTCCGCCTTTCACTCGAAGAGCTTGCATGTGTGTGCGTGTGTGCGTGAGATTGATCTGCGTGTCTGCGTGCATCGTTCATGTCGTAGTCGGCACCTTATGCCTTCGATAACACCTCGAAATCCACAAGCGTTTACAGACTTGCACCCTCGGCGGCTTGGCATGCCTGATTGGCATCATTAGCGTGATCGACCCATTCCTATCCCTGCGCTTGCGGCGGATCCGCTGTTCGATGCTGTGGACGCCGAACTCTTTGTGCGCACCACTGACTTCGTCTTCATTAGCTGCGCCTGCACTCGCGGCAACAGATGGAAGATATTCCAGCCTTCCAGAGCGCATGTGATCCCACTCGTGCCCGCCTCAGCGCGGACAACGCTCACGCCCAGCAAGTGCTTCACACACATGTCGTAGAGCTCCAGAAGCTCGTTCTCCTGCATCTCTTCGGCCTTCAGCTCTCGTTTCTTCTCGTTGTTGTTGAGAGCATCTTTCGAGTCCCCCATGCCAAACTCGGACTTCGTCGAAGGTAGCGTGCCGCTCGTATGCAGCGGTCGCTTGTGGGTCTCAGCGGTCGACGCTGGCGTCGCGAATGGAAACGCAGAGCCGATGGAGTGCTCCAGCGAAGAGAAGTCGTCCACCATCTTGTCAGAGGACCGGGACGACGCACGCGAGAGCGATTTGCCTGCTGTTCCAGAGCTGCCACTGCCCTGCGCGTAATGCGTGGTGACTCCAAACTCGGCGCGGAACGAGTCACAGCCACTTTTCCACTCGGACGCCACACCTCCAGGAGTCGTCACCATGTGTTTGATGTGTCGAAGCAGCTTTGGTGAAAGTAGACTTGCCATCCACCGATTCCCGAGCAACGCGTCGCTCACGCTGGCGAATGACATCGTCGCGCTCACTTCTTGCGAGCATCCCAGCACGGCGGCGATCCTCGCGAGCCAGATGCAAATACCATGGACCCCGTCTCGCTGTGTTGGTTCTGTGTCAGCTTCGCTCTCGAGGTGGTCTTCGCCATCGTTCGAGTGCGCCTGGGGTTTGCGTAAACCTGTCTGCTGCTGCGGTTGCTGTGGTTGCTGCGAATGCTGCAACTCGGCCTGGCGTCTCCTCTCCTTCTCCTCAGCAAGAAACGCGCGCTCTTCCGCCTCCTCCTCAGTGTCCGCCTCGAGTTTCTTCACAAACTGCGACAGAATCTGCGCCCACGCCTGCTTGTTAAGGCGAGCATCGAGTTGCGCTCGACACGACCACTGCGACCCAAAGTCCAAGCGCTTGTTGGTCAAAATCTCCTCCAGCGAGTGGCTGCACAAGATTCGAAGCGAGAGTCGCTGCAGCATGTGGTCGAACTGCATCGACGACGGTAAGCGGAGACTCTGCATCACCTGGTACAGATCCATCTCTCTGCTGAACAGAACCACGATGCGGATGACAACTGAACTTGCTGCTGACGACGATGCCGAGAACCCGCTGCCGCTCGCAACGGACACTCCAGGTCCCGATCGCTGCTGCTGGAACTTCGAGGGCAGCGTGACAAACCACTTGTGGAAGAACGGCAGGTTCTCCAGGTGGTCGCGAAAGTACTCTCGGAGGAACCAGGTGAGCTTGTTCGAGATCCAGACTGCGTCGTTCTCTGTGATGGCAAACCAAGCATGCATCAATGGAATCTGCTCTCGTAGGATGTGACTTGTCGTACATGAAGACGCACCTTTCGTCCCACTTCGACAAGTCAGATCGAGGTAAATGAAGCACTCGGCCCCGCGCTCAAGATACTTCAGCTCGTGAAGTGTAGCCGCCGCTGTAATGAACACGTTGCAAGTGTTAGTGTCACTACTTGGAAGTCTTTCAAAACCTGCAAGCAAACTCCCGAACAAATGAACCACAAGCTGAGCTTACAGTCAGCGTCGCTGTTGTACAGCACATGCATAGTCGCGCGCGGTGCGAACCGAGAGCCGACATCCAGCTTCACAACATAGTCGCCGCGCTCTCGTTGCGGGTCAGAAAGTAGGCAGTTCGCGCGCAGCAGTCCCGTTCGGGAGATCTGGCGAATGGTGCTGAACGCCCATGACATTGAGCACTGCCAGCGGCGCAGTGTAGTGAAGGATCTCAGGTAGAGCTTCAGGATGCGGTGGCGCCAGCACTGTCGCGCAGGATTGAGCAATATAGTTAGCGTACTAGCATTCCTTGGGTCGATTTTGTGTGGCGTTGGGGTAGACACGTGCCGTCATGGATGTCGGTGTCCAGGACGAGAACAGCAGGCTGCGGAAAGCTGGTTTACAGATCTTGGGCTCTTCCTCCAGCTGCGGATTCGTGTATAGCAAGGCGGATCTCTGGCGATATCCGAACAAGCGAAGCGAGCGCTTGCCATTCAAGATGAGCTTGTGGCAGCGCGCAAGGCTCCGCTGACGCTGCACTGCCTCCCAAAGTTCGTGGAACGGGATCGCGCGGCCGCTCTCGGCGAAGAGGAATTGCGCCGCCTTGAGCTCCACACCACCCTCTGCGTCCGCATACTCGTCAAAGAGAGCGCTACTAGTTTTCATGCTCTCCAGCCCGCTCCACTCAATTGGGATCCCAAGAATCCGCAGATCGACTGCAAGCGGCGTAACCTGCTCTACCGCCTCGCGGTACATCACGAAGCCCTCGAACGTGAGGCGTGCATGCGCGTCCGCATCGAAGACGTCGCTCGTGTACATCTGCCATGTCTCCACATTAGCTGCAAATGCGCGAAGCTCGGGCCGCGCGCCTGCACACTCTAGCGCTGCTAGGTACTCGAGGAACTCGCTGAAGGTCCATGCGCCGTCCTCGTCGGCGTCGAAGCGCGCAAACACCACGGCGCATAGCTCACGCCCGAGCGCTGCGAGCGTCCGTTCGACCCGCGCGGCGTCGGGCGGGTCCACGTCCAAGCGCAGCGTCGTCTCGCGCTGCAGCTGGTCGCTCGAGAGGCGCACGGGTCGCCGTCTGAAGAGCTGGCGGGCTGCAGCGTCTGCGGGTGGCGTCTCAAGGTAGTAGCAGGCGTCGTAGCCTGTGGCTGTCGCGCCGACATCGCGCAGCGAGTTCCGGACTATGCGCAGCTTGCTGCGGAGCTCGCGCCGCCGCTCCTCGAGTGCCGCGAGGTTCGCCGCGCGCGTCTCCCGCGCATCGTCGTCTTCGGAGGTTGAAGTGAACATCATTCGGCCGGTGGTATCCTGTGTCGAGTGGGACCAGATAGTGACGAAATTCGGGGCGGTGTGGTTTGGGCGGATTTCTTCACTATTGTTTTCTAAGCTGCCGAGGGGGAACATCAATTCGAATATTCTGCGCCAAAGCACGAAACCAGCAGCAGCGACGACCATGGCGACTGAGGCGACCAGAGCTGCGCTCTTTAACGCGCTCGCGTGGCTTGACGCCAAGAAAAAGGACGCGGGCGTCGACACGGAGAACGTCGAGGTCGGCGTTCAGTGCCTAAGGTGCGAGCGAGCTTGCCTCAGCTGGAGTGAGGCAGCAAGCAGCTTCGGCAGACTGAAGGATTAACGCCCGAGTGTGCGTGTGTGCTCCTCTATTTTGCCACTATGGCGTCTGCCTCCTGTCGCTATAATTGCAGCGAGGCGTTCGGCGTGAACGTGCACGACGAGCAGCTCAAGCGGCAGTTTGCGCTGAGCGGCGCTGCCTCGTTTGAAGAAGTGTTCTCCGCGGGTGTCAAGGCGCTCGGACTCGAGCTTGGCTCGGCGGTGCGAAGGCGGCTTGTCGACGATGGATACGCTGTGGCTTCTCAGCGCGGAGAAGCGCTGATGTTTGTGTATGTATATGCTGTGTGGTGGGCTGCGTGCTCTGCTCTGTGCAGGCGTCGCCGCTGGACTTTGTTGACGAAGACCCAGTCGTGAAGAAAAGTACGTCGTCTGTCGACCACCCGAGTCGCTTGGATGATACTCACGTGCAGGAATTGACGCGCACTCTGCGTGGTGTGGTCCACAGACCCGGACCTGTGGAAGAAGTGGGTGGCGAAGCTGGAGGAGAAGAACTTCTTCAACAACGCGCCTGTGGGCTCGGAGGAGTACACGAGCCGCGTGAAGAAGGCACTCGCCAAGTTCAAGGAGAAGTTCGGCGACGCAAAGAAGCCGGCGGCGGCGGTGCGACCGCACGCTCTGAGAAAAATAGGGTGAACCGCCATGTATTGACATTGTTACACGTGTGCGCAGCCGACGCTCTCGAAGGAGGAGAAGGAGACGAAGGCCGAAGAAGCCAAGAGCAAGGGCAACGCGGCGCTCAGCGCAGGCGACTACAAGCTGGCGGCGACGCACTACGAGGAAGCGCTCAAACTGTCGTCGGACGGCCCGAACTCGCACATCTACCACTCGAACCTCGCGGCGGCGCTCACGTACCTGCACAAGTACAGCGAGGTGATAGACCACGCGGAGCAGGCGATCGCACTCAAGCCGTCGTACGTGAAGGCGTACTCGCGCATGGGCCACGCGTACGTGCAGCTCAAGGACTTTGACGGCGCCGAGGACGCGTTCCGTCGCGGGCTCGAGGTCGACAGCTCGAACGCGGCGTGCAAGGACGGGTTGGCGGAGGTGGAGCGCAAGCGCCAGCAGATGCAGACTTCGGCGGCGCCACCGTCGGCTCCGTCGGGCGGTGCTGGCGGTATGCCCGACCTGAGCGGTCTCGCGAGCATGCTCGGCGGCGGCGGTGGTGGTCTCGCCGACCTGATGAACAACCCGGCGCTGCAGCAGATGGCATCGAGCATGATGCAGAACCCTGCGATGATGCAGATGTACGCTGCTGCTGCTGTGTGTATGAGGTGGTGATGGTGGCTGACGTTCGTGCTCCGGTTGTGCTGCTTCTAGGGCTCAGAACATGATGCAGAACCCGGACATGCTCAACAGCATGATGAACAGTATGGGCGGCGGGGCTGGCGCTGGCGCTGGCGCTACGCCGCCTGGTATGCCCGACATGCGCGGTCTCATGAACAGCCCGGCGCTGGCGGCAGCGCGGAGCGACCCGGACCTGCAGGAGTTCTTCCACGACGTGGACACGCAGGGACCGTCGGCGGCGATGCGCCACATGTCGAACCCCAAGGTGTCGCAGCTGCTGCAGCGTGTCATGTCGGGCACGCAGTAAGTGTCGCCTGATGGGATGAGGTGGAAGGCGACGTTCCCAGTAGAGTTACGAGCAGCGATGGTGGAAAAGAATGAGAACAGAGCGAGCGAGCGCTCGGGCGTGTGCGGGTGGTGATGTGGTATTTACTATGATGCGTGCTGTGCGATTGTGCGGTTGGTTGGTTCGACCGCCGCTCGCTCGCTCCTTCGCTCAGGAGCGCCAGCGCGTCTATGTTAGTTCTTGACGAACTTCTCGGCGCTCTCGAGGAAAGACAGGTACTCGCGCTGCTCCTTCAGGTCGGCGTACTGCGTGATGAACTGCGCAAGGTCGTCGTCGATCTTGCGCTCGGCGAGGTAGTCGTAGAACTTCTCCTGCACGTCGAGCTCGAGGTCAGCGAAGTTGGGGCCGAAGTAGAGGTTGTCCTTCTCGGCGCTCGCGGCAAAGTCCCCCAGGTAGCGCACGCGCTCGACCGTGAGGTTGCTGCTCGCGACACACTCGAACTGCAGCCCCTGGTTGTCGCGCGTGACGTCGGCGACAAAGCGGATACCCGGGAGCTCGTCCTCCTCCTCGTCGTCATCCTCGTCGCCGTCCTCCGACGCGTAGTTGCCCTCCTCGTCGTCCTCGTCGAGATCCTCGCCGTCGTAGTCCTCCTCGAGCTCCACGACGTCCTGCGCGTCGAACTTGACCCGGATGGCGTCGGCGCCGATCTGGCCCGTGAGCACCACCTCCATGCTGCCGGCGGTCTCGCTCAGCGAGAAGATCTTGTCCACCTTGGCGTGCAGCTCCTCGAGCTCCTCACCCTCGAAGCAGTTGCCCTTCTCCTCTTCGATCTCGCGCTGCGCACCAGGCACCCAGAGACATCCGCAGAGTTACTAACTGACAAACTTGCACCTCACCGCACACTCTCCGAACGAGCAGCTCGTGATCACCTGCAGCAGCGTCACGAGCGACGACTTGTGGCGCGTCTGGACGGACGCGCAGAGCGCCGGCGCGACCGCCTGGCGGGCGGCGAGCGCGAAGGCGCCGCGAGAGGAGCCGGCAGCGGCAGTGGCGAAGGCGGCGCGGACGGCGGCACGGGCGAGCATCTCGTTCCTGGGCTTCTGGTTGTAGAATGCGATGCGAGCCACACAAACTTCTTGCTGGGTTAATAGCAGTAGCGAAGAAAGCGAGGGATTCCCCACACAAGCCCAGAAAATCATTCGAGAACGAATTCCTCGAGTCAGCATGCATGTAGGTGGGAGTGTGTGTATGCATGTGACTGCGCATCTGAGACCCTCTGGATGGCGAGGACGACAGCACACGATTACACGGCAACCGACCGGCAACGTTGCGGTCCCCGAGCTGCGCGTGGCGGGCGGCGCTCGAGCTCCACGCGCCGCCCGTTCGCCTGCCTGTCAGTGCCAGCTGCTGCTGCTGCTGCTGGGGACGATAGCGAGAGCCTCGCGTCGAAAGGCTGAGGAGGTCGCCGCGAGCGCATGGGCGTCCTCTAGATGACCGCAGAGGCACAGGTGTCGGCCGCCGGCGTGAGAGACCGCGTGAAAAAGGCGAAGCTGAGCCATCCATTCGATCGATCGATTGATGCACCTGCATGTGTGTGGTGTGCCTAGTTAGTGGTAGGAAGAAAGCGCCTACCGTGTCGGACTGCCGGCCGGTGAGATCTCGTACAAGAAAACGCTCTCGTAGCTCGGCGTGCCGCCGCCACCATCTTCGTCGCGCGGGAGAAATGCGCTCGTGTCGATGGCTTGGGCTCGCATCTGCCAGCGCGCCAGCAGCGGCGCGATCGACCGCGTGACGCTGGCAGGAGACGCGCGTGAAAGATGAGTGGGGAGAGAGGAGAGGCGAATCGCAGCAGCGAAAGGCGCTAGCGAACGTACCTTCGGAGCTGGTAGGTCGTGTAGAACTTGCAGCGCGGACTGCAGCGAAAGACCAGCGCCACGCTCGCCAGCACCGCCTCGAAGTCTGCCGATCGGTCGGTTGGTCACAAGTTCCATTACGCCACGCCACTTGGATGGCGATATGCACGATCATTGCGGGCACGCACACACACATACATAGATACCTTCTGACCGGTAGAAGCAGTCGGCCGCCAAGAGAACGTCAACGCTCGCGAAGACTGCGAGCAGTGCGTCGTCCGCATCCACGCGCCCCCAGTCGAGCGGGAGGAAGCGCGTCGAGTCCCCAATGCCGTTGAGCGCGATGTTTGCTTCGACATTGCGGCGGATGTCGGGTGCGTCCGACCGATCGGTCAGGTACACTGCGGCTGGCTCCCCGCACACCGCTGCGAGGATCCCCGGTAGCCCCGTGCCGCAGCCAATCTCCAGCACCACCTTCCCACACACGACGCTCGCGCGGTGGCGGGCGACAAAGTGCGCGAGCACCTCCGCTGACGGCCACACGAAGAGCCCAAAGTGCGTGGCGTCATCGTGGCCGGAGGTGTCTTGGAGCTCGCGGATGAGCTCTACCAAACGCACGGTTGCTGTGGGTGAGGTGAGCGCTGCGGCAGCTGTCTCGCGGCTCTCAAGACGCTGCCGCTTCGCCTTCTGTAGCCTGGTCTTGCCCTCTTTGCTGCTGCTGCTGAGGATGCTACTGCGAGTGTCTCCGGACGGCGCGTCCAGCGCGAAGCGAAGCGTCAAGACTTTCTGCATCGAGGAATGAATGAATCGATGGTCACAATTGAATGGGAATCAGCTCTCACAGCCTCCTCAACCTCTGCACGAGCACCGTGAGCGTGTCTCCGTGCTGCGACTCCTCTTCGCTGCTATCAGCTCCTCCTTTTCTAACCGCAGACACTGACGCGACGGAATCATACAAACTCACCAGCTCGTCGGGACGCCACTTGCTCAGCACGGTCGCCACAGCCTGCTCGGCGACTCCGGTCGGAACTCCTTCGGTCCCCGACCACAAGCCTGCAGGACTCGTCACGCGGGTCTCTGCTGCTTTCGACGGCTCGTGACTGCTTCTCGGATCGTCCTCTGCGTCCCAGTCGTCCCAACTCGATGGCTCCGAGGTGGCGCTTTTCAAGCAAGACGAACTGTTGCATGTGGACACGAGCTGTGAGTACTGCCGCACGATGGCCAAGCTGCACTGCAGTCTCGCAGCTCCGCTCGCGCTCGAGACTCTCCATAGCGAAAGAGAGACTCCCAGTATGTGCGTGAGCATCGCCTCGCTCGTAAGACAGCGACTCGCCATCACCTCCAGTTGCGAAAGCACCAGGAGACACTCCTTGTCGATCTCATCCAAGCCTGGCGGTACACTCTCCAGCAGCTGACACAGCGCTCTCAACAACGCGGCGTGAGCGTCACTCTGGCTCACTGTGATCCAACGAAACATGTCGTCGGCTGTCAACCACGCAAGCACCGCCCGCTCGAGAATTAGCCAGCACTTTGTCCGCTTCACGCTGCTACTATCCCCTGCAGCTCGATGCTTATCAGTGGACACAAGAGCTCGCGCAATTGCCGGCAGTAAACCCACGAGCGAAATGCTAAGCTGCCGATCTACAGATACATCTCCACGAGATCGGGTAGTTGCTCCCAAGTCCTCGAGGTGCAGATGAGGCGGGAGATTGCTATGAACTGATTCCAGACTTCGCTCGAGCAACTCAAGCCCAAACGCCAACTTGGTGTTGGAGGCGCAGAAGCTGAGGAATCCTATTGCCTGGGCTTCAGCTTTAGCAGTCGTGGTCTCTGCATTGATCGCGCTCGAAGCAGATCCGCGCGCGATGCCACCGTCCACAAGCTCACTCCAGGCACCGTCCAACCCACTCTCGATTGTCTTTGCGAGCTCCTTGGTACTTAGGATGCGCTTCGCTTCGACTGATTGCGAGAGAAACTGGAGATGCAGCAGCGAGAACTTGATGGACGTCCAGTACCAGCAACCGTCATCCTCGTCGCTTGCCTCGCGAAGCAACAGACCCTCAGCCGTCCAGACACTCAACCGAAGTAGTCCGGGGAGCACCTGGCGCGAGATTCGACGAAGCTCGAACTGGTTGGACGAGAACGCAAGCTGCGTTTGCTTGAGCCATCCGCTGAGCACATCTCGCCAAAACTCCTTCGGTCTTTTCTCAGTTCCTTTCGTCAACTTGAATGCGAGAAACTCATCCAATGCATCGACGAGTGACTGTCTTGGCATCTCGCGTTCAACCGTGTGTTGGGACCTACGTGTGAGCGAGTTCAGAGTTGATAGTTCGTCGTCGGCCCCTACTGTCCACGTTGCCATCGCTGCGCGTGAGCAAGCCCAGAATCGATCCTGGAAGTCTGGATCGAGATTTCCTTCGCACAGGGTGCCTCGAAGAGGCTCATTATCGATCGAGTAGAGCGCGTTCGGCCCAAACTTACAAAACAGCAGATCTTCTCCAAGCAAGTTCGTAAGCGCTTCGATGCTCAGAAGTCGTCCTTCCTTGTGCTGCCAGCAGCAGTCAGAGATGTCGTCGCTGCTGGGCGTAGGCTCGCTTAGTCCTCGCATCATCTCCGAGAGCAGCTCCAAGGCTGCGGCAGTCGACGAAGCGTTTGCTCCAGCTTTGCCGCTTCCCAACCCCGCTTGGCTCAGTTTCGCGAACGAAAGCACCACGGCGCTGCTCTTTTGCCGCACGCTGGACGCAATGTGCACGACGTACCTCTCGAGCGTCGGGAACACAAACTTCCAGTGTTTGAGTAGAAAGCGCGAGGGTAGCGACGGGGCCACTTTCGCCAGCACGTCCAGCAGCCCTTCTGCTTCGTACGCTTCGAGCAGCTCTTCCGAAGTAGCTCCATTGCTCCCTTCTCTCATTCGGTTGAGCTTGCTCATGACTTCTTGAAACACCAAGATCCGCATCGGCTCCTCGCACAGATTGACGTGGTGCTTGAGACACTGTGCCGCATTCTCTCGCACCGAGAGCTGCTCGTGGCGCAGACACTGATATAGCACCGGCTTCAGCGACTGCACAAGCGAGCGCGGGAGACGAGAGATCCTGGTGTGACGCTCGCCAAAGCGAAAATGGAGACTCGAGTCGGTCGACCCGGCGAACCCGCCTTTGATATCATTCGCGACACGGGACGGTGTGCTCGCTGTCGTCACTGCTCCAGCCGACTGATCCTCCAGACAGGCCTTTTCGACTTGTACAGAGCCAAGAATGAGCGACAGCGTGTAGAGCGCGCCATCCTGCTCGGCCCAGAGCGTCAGGTGCGACTTTACTTGCCCGACCCGTTCTGTGCCAGCCGCGATGCGCAGGAGGCGGTCGAGAAAACTGTCGACGGCGTCGAGCGAGGGCAGGAGCAGCGCGAGCCTCGCTGCTTGCCGTCCGCACTCTTTGCGGACCGCCGACCAGACGTCCGTCACACCGAGCAGCAGCACGTCCATGCAGCTCTGAATAACCAGCGAGTTCTCGGGAGGCGTCACCACCTTTGCGCCTCGCTTCGGAGGAGGTGACTGATTCTCAAGAACTCGCTGAACGACCTGGAAACTAAACCTGAGAATCGCTTGACGCTCGCTTGGCTCTTGTGGGGGAGAGATGAGTCGATGGAGAGCGAGCAGTGCGTCCGCAGTCCACTCGGACTGCAGCAGCGTGCTGCCACAAGTTCACCTCGTTCCGTCAGTAGACCCGCTCAGCCTCCGACGCACTGGAAACTCCCAAGAGGATCGGAATCCCCTCTCACCTTAAGAGGTCGGCGAGTCGATCAGCAGGCAGCAACACTGCAGTACCGAAGGGTGGGAGCTGTAGCGCGCAGTGCAGCAACTCGTCAAGAGCGCTCCCGGGCGACGAAGGCGTCGACGGAGCGCGAAATGGCGGATGCGCTGCCAAGTGCGACACGAACCCCGTGTCCTGTGCACATAGGCGCTGCACTTGAGAAACAGCAGCGCACAAGGATTCGTCAGCGACGCTGCCGTGCGGCGCGAGAAGAACGAGCTCGAGTGCGTCCATTGCTCTATGGAGAAGTTCAACGTACAAATGACAAAGAGACATACAACAAATACTTCACGGTGCATAAAGACCGTTTTGGATACTATTCAAGCAACTCTTCGGACATTCCATTTTACATTCCAAAATGACAATAATTGTCAGAAATTTTTCAGGATTCTATTAACAAGCAGCCCTCCCAAATTGACACACCATACAAGAACGAGTATCCCGTCAAAATCGACCAACTCCTTCGAACCATGCATCTCTGCAAAACCAACACACACGGTGACCACCCACTCGAGACTCCCTGCTGCTTCACAGCTACCACTACAC
>JAASFW010000138.1:0-35100 GCA_023334005.1 Globisporangium orthogonon | reverse complement strand
TCCACAATGCGAAACACGCGCTCCAAGCTCCTCGGTCCACTCGAAAACCGGGTTCTGGTCGTGCGTGGGGCCACTCACAGCTTCGCTCTCTAGCTTTCCGCGCTGCATGCGGCTCCAGGACGTCACCTTGGCGTCGATCGCCCCGGTTAGCGCGAAGAGCTCCGGGTCGGACTCGAGGTCGTAGCGCGACGCCACAGCGCGTGACGCGTGAGAACCCGACAGCGGGTCCTCGCGCCAGTTGTTATACCGCATGAGGCGCTTGAGGTCGTCGAAGGAGGAAATCGTGGGCGCGTCGCGCTCAAAGATCTTTGCGCGAGTGCAGTTTGTGTGGGACCACGACGCGCTTTCGTTCGTAGCCTTGTACGCGGCATGGAAGCCGGAGCGCTCATAGATGCTTGGGAAGTACGGCACGTTGTAAGATCCCCAGTACCCGACCTTGTTGACGTAGAGCGAGACGTCTTCGACGTGGATGAAGCCCGGAAGCTGCTCGAGTACTGTCAGCCCATTCTTCTGGAACCCTTTGCCACGCTCAAAGTGCTTCGTGTCGATGACCATCCACTGGTCGTTGTACGTCCCGCTGTTGTACTTGGAGAACGTCGCCGCCCAGCTCATGCCGTCCTCGCCCAGCAAGTTCGCGACCTTCGAGCGCAACCAGCACAGCACGCTCTGCGGCGTGATGAATGCATACAGGTCGTCGTTGAAGACACCATGCGTCGTCTCCATCACTCCCAACCCCGCGTCCGTCATGTACCAGTCGTCCACGGACGCCAAGTAGCCCGGGCTGCTTGACATCGAGATCTTTCGCCGCCGCGCGTTGCTGTCGCTGGTCCCAGAGACTGACGCAGCTGGCGGCAGTGGGACGTCGTAGTGTTTGTAGATGCGATTCATCGAGCTGTAGGTGTCCCACGTCGCATGACCCCAGACGAGGTCATCAAAGTTTGGGAGAACGCGGATCAGTGCCGAGCACTTCAGTGTCTTCAGGAACGTGTAAAAGGACTTGGTAATCGTGTCCGCAGCGATGCTTGACACCGCCGATCCACCGCCAGCTGCACGTTGCTGTCGACGCTGGATCACTGGGATAAGATCTTCCAAGTCGCCGTCCGCGTTGAGCATGAACAACTCAATCTCCGACACCGGGGGCTGTCTCCCCGAGAAACGCTGATATCCCTGCACGAGTCCGTCGAACTGCGCCAAGATCAGACCGACTGCTTCCCAGTAGCGAGCGTCTACGTGGTCTGGAAGCGCGCTGTAGCGCTCGACTTGCGCTCTCATCCAGTCAAGGTTCTCGCGCAAGAACGCTTGCAGTCCTAGGAACGCCTCCTGATCCGCTGCATCGCCGTTCCGGAAGAACGTCAAGTACACGTTCATAAAATGCTCGTCGATACGTTGGTGCGTAAGCGCCGCCTCCGCATACCCCGCCGCAAACATGATCTCCAGTCGTCGCTGGCGCGCACGAACGTCGTCCAGCAGCTCGTTCGCTGTTAGCTCAGCTGTGGAAACCCACAGCTGCGACCACCCGATGACGTGGAGACTGTCGTTGAACGTCGACCACGCGGCAGCGCCATCATGCGGCGCTTCTTCCTCGCTGATCTCGACGGAGAGCAGGCCATTCACAGCATGGTAGAATACGCGCGCGTGACGCACGACGCTCTCTTCGCTGGTGATAGCGCTGGACGCTTTGGTGTGCTGCGCCGGCCCGAAGTCCAGCGGCGAACGGGTCGCTGGCGTCGACGTGAACAAGAAGCCAGCAGCCAGCGTGAGCGCCGCCAGTGCTGCCAGTCCAGCTACGAGCCACACACAGGAGCCACGACTGCGACGCTCATAGCGCGGTTGCTGCTGCAGCGCCGAGCTATTGAGCGGCGAGTTCTCCGTCGCTGCGTCCATTGCCTGCCGCCTTCGCCAGACTGCGCGTCTCGTTCGATAATGAGAGCCCGAGACGCAGAGAGAACACTGGGTTGGCGCGGGAGAAGCTTTCTGCACAGACCTTTCTCGGTGACGTCAGCATGCATGTTGAAGTACGAGAAGCTGTATCCTCTGGGGCCACCAAACCGCCAGTACGAACACGCGTCGAAAGGCTACTTGGCTACCGGAGAAGGTTGCGCTGCGCCAGGGCGGCCGTGAGCCCCAACTCGCACTCGTCGCGCACGCGCTCGAGCTGCTGCTTGTAGAATGCGCGCGCTGCAGCGTGGTGCTTGCGTAGCCGCTGCTTGCCGACCGGAGACGGCTCGAGCGCCAGCTCTACCTCGCGCCCGAGCTCCCGCTCGATCTCCTCGGCCGCCAGGCGCTGCACCTGCTCGGCGTATTGCGCCTTCGTGCGGTCCATGAGCTCGGCCTCAAGTTGGCGCCGCACGATGGCCGAGATGTCCTTGCGGCGTAGCTCCTGCCGCACACCTTCTATCGAGTTGCGTAGACGTTTTTCTGCCTTCTACTGCCACAGAGCACGTGCGTGAGAAGCGAACAAAGTAAACGTGCAGCGAGCGCGGCGCGGTACCTCGACCCGCTCGCTCTGCGCGCGCTGCCACGCGACACTGTCGCCCAACTTGCGGCTCGACTGCGTCTCCGCGTTAACTGGATGCTCTAAGCGCTGACGGCGGGTTGCCGCAGACAAGGGCACCATAAGCCGCTCGCCGGTCTCGGCGTCCCGCACCTCCATATCGCTCGCTTTTCGATATTGGTGACTCAATCGCTGCTATTCCGGTCGTAGCCTTACCGCGTTGTTAACGACCACGACGTTATCGTCGACCGAAGACCGAAGAGGAGGAAGAGGTCGAGGCACGACGGCACTCCCGCCCACGATGAAACCCGATGAGAAAGAAGCCGAAAACATTCGCGTGGCGGTCCGATGCCGTCCGATGAACGAGCGCGAGATCCGCGAGCAGGCAGTGTCATGCTTCACCGCTGAAAACGGCAACGCCGTGCTCACGAATCTCGAGAACCCGGCGGAGAAGCACCAGTTCGGCTACGACTTCGTGTACGGCTGCGACTCGAAGCAAGAGTCTGTGTTCCAGGACATTGGCGTCCCGATACTCGATCGCGCTTTCGGAGGCTACAACGGTACGATTTTTGCTTATGGTCAGACAGGCAGCGGCAAAACGTTCAGCATGAGCGGCGTGAGCGGGAACGACGCTCTCGAAGGGCTCATTCCTCGCATGAACAAGTCCATCTTTGAGCGCATCATGGTCGAGAGGCAGCAAGACCCGAACAAACTCTTCTTGGTTGAGTGCTCGTTTTTCGAAATCTACAATGAGATCATCTACGACCTGCTCGACTCGAGCGGGAACAGCAAGAAGAACAAAGGCGGACTCGAGATCAAAGAGCACTCAGTACTCGGAATCTACGTGAAAGACCTGCAAGAACGCGTTGTGGAAAGCCGGGAGGAGGTGATCGACTTAATGGCGCAAGGGGCGCAAGCGAGAACCGTCGGATATACGCAGATGAACGCGGAAAGCTCGCGCTCGCACTCGATCTTTGTGATCAAGATCCACCAGAAAGATTCAGCAGACGAGAGCAAGAACATCTTCGCAAAAATCAACCTCGTGGACCTTGCAGGCTCGGAGCGCGCGGCGTCGACAGGAGCGCAGGGTGATCGCTTAAAGGAAGGCGCAAACATTAACAAGAGTCTGAGCGCGCTCGGGAACGTGATTAACGCGCTCGTCGAAGCTTCGAGGACAGGCAAGAAGGTGTTCATTCCGTACCGAAACTCTAAGCTCACGCGAGTTCTACAGGAGTCGCTTGGCGGCAACAGTCTGTGCTCGATGCTTGCCACACTCTCACCCGCAAACATCAACTTCCCCGAGACTCTGAGCACGCTCAAGTACGCGAGCCGAGCGAAGTCCATCAAGGTGAACGCGAAGAAGAACGAGGCGTCGAGCCAGATCAGCCAGCTGAACGAAGAGATTGCAGCACTGAAGAAAAAGCTAATGGAGCAAACTGAAGTGACTCTTGGTCTTGATCCGAAGGAGAAAGATGAAATCGTCAAGGCGTACGAGAAGCAGATTCAGGAGATGGATCGTGTCCGGTTGCAAACGTGGGAGGACAAGGCGAAACTCTCCAAGCAACACGAACTCGAGCGCAAACGGCTAGCAAAAGAAAAGGCGCTTGCTGATCAGAAGATTCGCGATGAGCGGACTCGAAAGTGGAAGCTATTGGAAGAGAAAGGAGACATCGAGCTTATGCTGCGAGCTTTGCGAGATCTCGATCGATCGCCTTCGACTTCTACTGGTGTCTCCAACGGCTGCAGCTCAGCTGAAGAGCGATGGTTAGAGACTGCCGCGAAGATGAAAGCTCTGGAGAGCGAATCAAAAGATCACCGCACACTGATTTTGGTCTTCAAGGACGCGCTGCACAAAGATGTCGAGCAATGGGGGAAGCGTAGCAAACCCGACGGAAACGAGATGGCGAAACGAGACGATTCGGCTGCCTCGTTCCACATGACAGCCAGCCAGCTGTGCAGTAAACTACAGAACATTCATCAAGAGAGCACACAGCTCATTGCGCTTGAGAATCAGCTTGTGAGTGAAAACAGCGCGCTGATCAACGACATTTCGAGTGAGCTCATTCGATTCAAGGAGCATCGGGCGAAACTGAAGTCAGCTGCGGGAACGAAGTCATCTGGCGTGGCTCAGACCACCGCAGCCCTAGGAGCGGCTCCTGCCAATGGCAACAGTAATAAACCGACAGCAAGTGCAACAAAGGAAGCCGAACAGGTTATGGAAGAGCGCGAGAAGGGGCTATCGATCACTCTCTCGATGGTTCAGGCGCAGCGCTCGAGTGCAGTGGCGTTCGTAAAGAGCGAGCGAAAGAGAGTATTCAACTTTGAGGAAGTTATATCGCAGTTCCTTAGGCACATCGACCAGCAGATCCCGAGCTCTCCGAACGAGGCTGCAGCTCCTGGGGCGGAACCCCATGCCGCCCAGCATAAACAAGGGCAAGCAGTCTGGCAACAAACACGAAAGAAAGTGGCTGAGATATCCGAGCAATGGAAGAAGTACTGGAAGACGGAAGACACCAAGCGTGCAGGTGGCGAAGCTATTACGTATGTGCCGAAGGGAGACATCGTGCCGCTTGGGATGGAGTCCAAGTTGATCTACGACGAAAACCTCGTTGTGTCGTCGAAGAAAACGGATGCAAAGTGCACTCGAATGCACAGCAGTCAGTTCTGGATCCCCGACGAGCAAGACCAGGCACCGTCATTGCTCGTGGATATGGAGTTACCTCGATTCTTCCACTCTATCAATATTCGAGGAGGCTGTTTTGATGGCATGAGTGCAACCGCACATCCTTCGAGTGCTTCGGTGAACGGGAAACAGAGTGCTGAAGGCGAGGGTAAGCAGAGTTCAGCGGCTGTGACGAGCACGTTTGTACTCAAATCGACCGAAGAGCTAAAGACTGAGCTGGCCAAATACAAGACTGGGGCAATCTCTGGAGAGCATGACCAGACGTACGAGATTCTAGGCAACGTGATGTCGTGGATGGATCTACTGAAAACGACTGTCATTCCCACCAAGCTCTTTGCGCGTCCACCGGTGCGCTTCCTCCACGATGTCATTTCGATGGTCATTCAGAACACCGGATATGCGGCCGATCTCTTCACCGCAGCCGAGAAAGACTACGCACAGATCGGGTCCAAGGCCGAGCGTGCAGACTACCTAAGCAAGATCCTTGATTTCGTCCAGGAGAGTTACAGGAAGAAGCAAGAGAGTAGCGCTTCCGGGGCGACCGAACCAGGCGTGATTATCGCGGCGACAGCGTCGAATATTCTCGCAGGAAAAGAGCCGATAGACACGCTCAAGTTCCTGAGCTTCTTCTCGCTCGCTGCTACCGAGCACGCGATGCAACATCGCCCAGTCACTCCGATACCTAAAACGCCGCTAACATCAATGAGCAGTCCGCTAGCCTCCGTGCAGCAAGCAAGAAGCGATGGCACTGGCGCTGAGATTGTTGCATCAAATTCTACAAGTAGCTCCTCCGATCTGCCTTCTGCACGTGAGTCCGAGCAAGCAGAAGGCCGCTCATCTGGAAACGCAAAAAAGCTCCGTGATTGCTGGGTGAAGAAGCTCCGTGTCACGACGAGTTTGAACGGGAAAGACTGGTACGCTCTGGGTGACTTTGCCGCGAATGTCGACGCTACAAATGTCAGCATAATCTTGTTGGGAGCCGCTGACCAGCAGCATGCAAATCCAGCACTTGTCGGCCGGTATGTCAAGCTTACATGCGTAGAGTGGAATGACCTGCCCCTCTTCCAGGTTGAGCTTCTCGGCCGGGAAGTTTGCGAGAGTGATGGACCCGCAAAGAACTTGGAAATGCTTGGGGCAATCGCGATCGCGCTGCTGCAACAGCTGCGCGAGACTTCTTCGTTGCTCCTCGAAGAGGCGAAGGTATCGTGGGAGAAAGCAAAGGACGCTGAGCGAGAAAGGCAAGAGGAACTGACAAATCTCGGAGAAGAGCTCATATCTGCAAAGCAGCAGTGCGCAACATACGAGAAGCAAGTGAACGAACTGAAGCAAGCGCAAGTCCAGTTGCAGCAGATCCACGACTCCGAGGCAAAAAAGTACACCGAAGAGAGGGCGAAGTGCGAAAAGTTGCACAAAGAGATTCAGCAAGCGACCACGGCGGTGGAGGAGCAGAAGAAGAAGAGCGAGTCGCTGGAGGTCAAGATCGGCGAACTCGGCCACACTATCCAAACCCTCACCTTGCAGCAGTCTGAACAAAAGAAAACGATGGTGGCGCTCGAGCAGTCCAAGCTCGATCTCGAGAAACTATGCAGCGACTTGCAGTCGCAGCTGAAGAACCGTGACCAGCAAGACGGGCACCAGGAGTCCAAGATCACAAGCATGTACGGCGAGCTCATGTCTGCGAATGTTCAACTTGAAGAGCTTAAACGCAAGCTCGAGACCTCCGAACAAATGCGACAGGAACAGGAAGCGTTCGGCGCTCAGTTGCATGCACAGATGCAGCAGGCACGAGCTGCGATGAGCGAGAAAGAGCAAACTATGGAAACGAACATGAAGCAAAAGCAAAAGTCTTTCGAGGACGCACTCGAAGCGCTTCGAACTGAAAAAGCACAACTAGCAACCAACATGAATCAAGCCTTAGCGAACGAGTTAAAACTCAAGACAAGCAGCGCCGAACTTGAGAATCAGGCGAGGACGCTACAGATAGAAGTCGAAGGGCTGAAGAAAAAGCTACGAGACTCCGAAGCAAGTGTGTCAGCTGCGGCAGCAACAGCCGCAGCGAGCGCAGCAGCAGCGAATGCTGAGGCAGGTGAAAAGCTATTACTCGAAGCCCAGACAAAGGAACTGCGTTGTCTTGCTGAGATGGAGAAGATGGAAGCGAGAGCTCAAGTGTACGAGGCAAAGCAGAAAGAAACCGAAGCAAAACTACTCGAGTCGGAACAGGAGCGACAGACACTACTTCAGCGCATCACTGCACTTGAAGAATACGAAGAAGAAATGCAGCTCCAATTGCAAGTCGTGACAGAAGAACGTGACTCTGCTCGACAAAAGGAAGAGCAGCTTTTCACCGAGAACAACGAGAAAGAACAGGAAATCGAGCGGATCCGCGATGGCTATGGTGCGTACGATTTACTCGTTGTTGTTGTGTGTGCATCGCTGCACTGTCACTCTCATGCATCACTGCTCTGTTGCTGTTTTGCTTCTCTTCACTTTCGCAGTATGGGTCACGGATCGGATGAACTCGAAGGAGGACGAGCTGAGCGAGCTTCAGGAGCAGATCGAAAAGTATCAGTCACTACTAGAGATCACCTCAGCAACCAGCGGCACGGCGAAAGTGGGTGCAGAGTTTGAGGACACAAATTTGAGAAAACTCCACGCGCTTGCTTTTGGTGGTGAGTCAGCACTGTGTTGTTGCAGAAGCCACCCGCTATTTGAAGTGCCGGCTTTGCCTGACTCGTAATTGTTGCGCAGGAGTGGAAAAGACAACGGAGAAGAGCGAGACGCTCGTGAAAGAGCTCGAGGGGTGGATCAAACGCGCTATGAAGGCTGGTGATGGTGACGCTCAACCGACAGCTCCCTCAGTTTCAGTTGCTCCATCATCGCCACCACAGGGCAATCAAAACTTCAATGCAAGCCGATCGGTGGCTTCATCCGAGCATTCGACAAGTACACTAGCGTCAAATGATCCGAATACAGTCCAGACATCAGCAAAAACTGCAGGGAAGACGTCGGGGACAGTTGACGATCAGCAAGTGAAAGTTGCTGTAGCTTCAGGTTCGCCCGTCGAAGCAGGAGCTCCAGTATCCACCTCACAAAAACCAAACTCTGTCGATCAACCAGACGCTCAACCACCAATTTCGTCAATACCTTCATCAGCACAAACTTCAGCTCACCCGACGACGCCTCCCTTATCAGTGAAAGCATCAACATCACGAGGAAGCGAATCTGAAGTGGGTCCGCAAACCGCTCTGCAGGAGCGAACGCCGTCGTTTCCTGTTGTGATAAAAGACGAAGATGCGCAGGAGTACGACGATGACTTTGATCAGGACGAGAACGACGACGGGAAGAAATCTCGCAGCAAGAGCAAGATCTTAACGTGAGGACACGCATTCTTCTCCTTAAAGAAATCACATCAGTAGTACAACACCGTTTACAATTGTGTGACATTGCTGCTGTTTCGGTTAGCGCCGACATCGCGGTGCTGCAACGATATTGGTGCCTTTTTCCACACCTTGAACATGCTCATCTCCTCCTCTAACTTTCGCCGCTCGGAGGACAACTGGTCAAGTAGTGACCACGGGATCTTCGCCGCTTGTATGAGTTGGCGCTTTCGCTGCTCCCGGTTTTGCTTTTGTTCGTCGTCAAACACCACCTTTGCTTTGTTCTCTTCTACCAGTAAGAATGCCTTTCGCTCTCGTGTCATGCTGATATCAGTGCGCTTTTTCGAGTGCGAGCGTTGTTGGTTCTGTATCTTCACACTCGTTTGCTCGATGTTCTCAAACACAGGGTCGAAGAGTTTCTTCGCCTGCTCGATCTGCGTTTGCGCTGATACGAGCGTCACCTGATTCGCCAGATCCTCAACCTCACGGATCGTAATGTTTACATCGTTGTTTCCAGGTTCGCTGAGCCCCATACGCTTCTTCCACTTGCTCTGAATAACAGCAAGCAAGTCCGCATTCGCGATACAGAACACTTCCTTTCTCCTTGCCTCCTCCAGCACGTCGGCACTCCACGTTCCACACCTCCATTGCTTGTCAGGTTTCCCACTGTGATGGTAGCGGGTGATTCCCCACTTGCGTCGCTGATCGGCGACTCGCTTTCGCTTATCAGCGAGTCTTTGCGCGTGTTGAAACAGGCATTCCCGCTGGAAAATAACGTATGCGTGTGCATTCAGCAGCGTTAGAACTCGCCTGACAAGCGAAGCTGAAGTGTGCCTACTCACCTCCCAGTAGCTGAGAAACTCTTCTTCCCGCCAGACTTCAAACTGCAATGACGCACTGCGCGTCAGTAGCAAGCACTCTTCGTCACTCACAATAAAATCGATACGCTCTCCGTACATTCCTCCGCTTCTCTTCGAGGTCGTGTATGCGTTGCTGGAATGCGAGCATCGCTGCTTCTTTCTGTTTGAGCTTGAATCCGAGCTTAAAAATCGTGTCGAGTTTCAAGGTTGTGATCGCGGCGCGCTGCAGCTTCATCTTTTCCTCCATCTCTTCGACCCACCCGTGCTCAATCGCACGGGGCGACACACGAAGGCGCTGGGTCTGCATGTCGAGGTAGATGCTCTCCATCTGCTCTCACAGTAAGTCGAGCTGTTAACAGTCTTGGCCACAATGAGGATCAAAGTGGATCAAGCTCCAGTTGGCAACGTACGTCGCAGATCTGTTCGTGGTTCCGATAATACTGCTCTTCAAGTGCGCACACCCTAAGCATGCCAACATACACGCATACATCAACAGATCGTTCGATCGTACAGACTTGCCAGCCCACACCACAACGTAAGCATAGTCTGTTCGCACTCTTGATGGAGCTGCAGCCGCTCGAGACGCTTTACAAGCTTGTCTCGCTGCACTCGATGCCACTCCTCCTCCACCTCCAGAACGCGCATTAGTTCTTGTCGATTGCGAGTTTCCCGATCTCGAAGCAGCGCGTTCACTGTCGCTCTTGCTCGCACTCCTCGAAACATGCGCTGGATCTGCATCGCTGCGGCGTTCGCTTTGCATCGGTATCGAAGGACTGCTCTTCGTGCAAGCGCGCCACGGATGAGCCGCTGGAGATTCACTGCTTTCACCGTGAGCCAGTGCAAATCGAATTGTTTCCGAGGCGCGTAGCCTCTCCAGAGCATCTGAATATGCAAAGCTGCGACAGTCTGCTTGAGGAGACGAGAGCCCTTCCGAGCAAAGTAGCCGCGTACGATCGCCTGGATCTTGCACACATTGACGCACTCCCATTGCTTCCAGGCCGCGACCACCTGGCGCACATAATGGCCGCGGAACGCCGCCTGGAGCTGCGTTGCGCGAAACGTGCGGCTCACGTGCCACGCGCGCACCCACCCGCGACAGAGCATCCCGCGCGCCAGGCGCTGAATCTGCACACTCGCGTGAGTCTTGCGGAGGAAGGTGCGCCAGAGCGCTCGGCGTTGACACGCGCGCCACCATTGCTGCACGCGCACGGCGCTCTACCAAATAGTAGCAGCACCCGAAGTGGACATTAGCGCCCTGCCTGCCGCGCCTGCTCGCTCGCTCTCACAGCCGCCACCCGCAAGACGCACCGCCGCGTAGCGCGTCTCAAGCGCCAGCAGATCGTCGACGATTCGCGGCCGCCGCTTCTTCCTGCTCTTCGTCCCGCACGAAACATGTCAATAGCGCGGCGCCCAGCAGCCTGCCAACAGATCTCACGCACCGGCGGGCGGCGCGCGGCAGCAGCGGCGCGCGGTCGCGTAGCAGTGCCTCCAGCCGCTTGTTCTCTGCCGCATATGCGCTCGCGCCGGGTAATCGTAGCGGCTGCTGATTGCTGCTGTAGCTCACAGCGGGTGGCAGACGCTCGAGCGGCGGGGGCTTCAACCGCTTGGCATTGGCTCCGAGGCGCTCGAGGCGCACGCGAGCCAGCTCGCGGTCTAACTGCGCGCCGGCGTCCGAGAGCTCGTACTTTTGCGGGAGCAGCCCGCGCTGGCGGCGCGCGCGCGCCTCACGTCGCTCCTGCTCTTCGCGCTCGGCATCGCGCGCCGCCGCGCAGAGCCAGGCGGCGTCTGCGCGCAGGAGCACGTCGCCGAGCTTGCTGGTGCTCATTCGTTGAAGTGGCGTGTGAGGTTGGCCATTCCCTCGCTTACTTCACAGCTGCTACATTAAGTGAGAAGATCGCTCACAGCGAAAGCCCGCCTCGTAGAATGGGAGCGCAGGCGTCGACCAGCGCGACTGCGGGGGCGACGGCGGCGGGGGAGGCCGCGACCGACGCCGCCGCGTTTCGGCGCGCGTGGCGCGACGGCGTACCCTTCACGCAGCTGCACGACGAGGCGTTCGTGGCGGAAAAGTACCAGGAGGTGCGCGGCGGTGGCAGCGACAGCGACAGCCATGTGGACGCGCCGGCGCTCGTGTCTGGCCACAACGGCGTATCGATGGACGAGCTGCAGCACGCAGCAGACGCCGCGCGCGTGCGGCTTTTCGGGAAGCGCCGCACGCCGCTGGCTGCAACGGCGGGGACAGCGAGGGCGGCCAGCACCAGCGGCTGGGCTTCGCCGTCACTTGCGGACGGGAGTTCGCCCGTACAGCAACAGGTGGCGGTGGACAGCGACACAGCGGCTAGCGCGCTCGAGTCCGACCGGATCCTGTCGCGCGAGTCGGCGGAGAGCGTCGCGGCTGAGCAGCTGCGCCGACAGCGCACGGAGATCGCCGCGCACTACTTCGCGCAGCTCGCTGAGCGCCTTCGAGTGCAAGATGCGCGCGCTGGTGACGGCGCTTTCGCTGATGCTGCGATCGACTCGGAGATGCATACTGCAGCATCGACGCCGCAGCAGCAGGTGACACCCGGCGCGACGTACCTGGCGACGTGGAGCGGCGCACCGAGCGGCGTGTTTGCGGTCACCTCGTTCCGCGTGCAGCTGGAAATGCTACGCGAGTTCCGGACGTCGATGCCGCGGCTGTTCGAGAGCAGCGTGCTTGCAATCGTGCAGACGCTGCTGGATTTTCCGCCGTTCGCGCTGAGAAGTACGTCGTTAGGAGCGACGGAGCAAGCACTGGTATCGGACGCCCACATATTCTGCCGAGACGTCCTGGATGCGAGCAGTTTGGCGGAATCGCATCACCAAGTGACGCTGTTGCTGCTATTGGCGCTCGGAGTGAGCAGCGGTCGCGTTAGCTTGCTTCTGAACTTCTCCGAGAGGCTGCTTCATGCTTACAATTTGGCAAGCGAAGAGCATAGTAAGCAGCTGCTCCAATCGCGAACGTTTGAGTCGTGGATCGACGTGCTGCTGGGAAGGTTGGAGACGTATCGCGTGGAAGTGTTTCTCGGGGTGTTCAAAGAAGACACGCTCGTGAAGCAGTTCCAAGTCAAGCTGGTTCGGGCATCGGAAAGCGACCAGGCTGAAAGCGAGAAGCTGCCGGGCACTGAGGCGATCACGACTGATGGGACTTTTGTGTACACTTGGAGCCTGAAAGAGGGACTGCTGAAGATTGGCACTGGGCTGAACTTCACGATTGCTGGCAGAGTGTATGCTGAAAGTGGCGCGTCGGTGTACACCGAGAGTCTCCAACGCCACCGAAATTTCCGAGGTGCACTCTGTGGCTCCGGTAGAGAAGTCACTGATGTGGTGCGCAGCGAATTAGCGAAGCTTGAAGCGGGGGCGACAAACGAGGCTATTGCGAAACGGAGCGTTTGTGAAGCTTTGACGACCGGCGACCTGGACGACATCATCTCTTCGTTTATCCCGCGCCGACTGTTTGTTGTTTTCACGGCGGATGGGGAAGATAAAACGAGCACGTTGAGCGACGACGACGATTTCCAGCTCCTGCTCTCGCTGTTGAACTCGAGTAGAGCCAGGCTTCTCGCAGCATTCTACGGTGATTTTGAAGTTTTGGGCCGAGAAAGCATCGATTTGTTACATCGAAGATTTCAGACCGCAGATACAAGTGCTACGGTGGGCGACGAGAGCGACAAAGACTCCCTGTTGACTGTTTCAATGGAGCTACTAAACGAGATGCTCCCAGCGACCGCAAAGTCTCGAGAGATATCGAGTGCGACGGAGCTGATCCTGTTCTACAGCTTTGAAAGAGACGACGAGATTGTTTGTCACAACTTTCGGATGGGGGATCAGATCTCAGATGTTGAGGACAGAAGCTCGGATGTCTACCTTTCGAGTATGGTACTATGCGGCGACTCACTCTATCTCAGCTTGTTGTGCACGAGTAGCGACAAGATCAGCCTGGACAATCCAAAGCCCGAGCCCAAGCGGAAGTCGCGACGACTGATCCGGATTTCTCCTCAAGACTTGAGCATCGTCAGTGTCCTCTCGTTATCTGGAGACGGATCATCAGCGCGATCACCGTCGATCAAGCCTTCGATCGTTTATGTCACCGAAGGGATGCGCATTTACGAGGTTGAGATGAGCGCCAGTCGCTTCAATGTTCAGGTGTTTTCTCCAACGGTTCGAGCTAACGGCTCACTCGAGCTCAGGTTCGAGCGAGCATTCCCAGTCAACATCGACGATATCCAGAGCCCGGAGTTTGTGAGCTACTTTCTGTCGCTGCTGAGTTTCGAGTTGAGTCCGACTGATGACGCCATCGATCTCCCAGTGCTGTACACGAACGGAAAGTGGCTCGGAATTGTCGCGCCGTCTTCATCAGATAAGGCACACTGCGTGATGGTCGATTGTGACACCGGCGCGTTTGTCGAAGACAAGTCTGACGCCACACGGGACTCCAGTCTGCCAAGTCAACCCGCTCCAGTCAAGTGCCACGAGCTTTCTATTCCTGGTCGTTTGATCTGCTTCGACGCAAGAAACAATGTCTTGTGGACACTTGACAACGAGAAAGGAGCGTTAAGCTGCTTCCGCAACCCCGGAGTTCGAATCTCTCTGACGCATCGACAAACGCCATCACAAATACTGGAGCAAGCTGTTCAACGCGACGCGATGTCGATTGAGAACACAGAAGTGTCGCGTTCGACCCAAATCATTCTCAGTTTTGCGGAAGTGACGATCACGCGCGTACTCGGATTTCTGTCCGATAATGCCGAGACAAGCGAGCAAGCAGATTGGATTTCGATGCTTGACTCACATTCCGCAGTCGCTGAACCAGCGGTGATCCCGTTTGTTGCTGATCTGCACGACGTGAGCTTCTCCGCTTTGCTCCAGTTGACAGCGAGATTCACAGCATTGCTCCAATCAGGAAAAGCGTCCACTGTTCACAGTTACTGCCTGCAAGCATGCTTGAGCGTCATGGACGCAAGCGTGAACTTGCTGCTATTGGCAGGGACTGGAAAAGGCACCGCCGGTATTGTGAAGACTCTTCGAGACAGACTTTCGACGCTGCTGAACGATTTAATCCATCCGCCGCAGCGCGATAGTTCTTCAGAGGAGCCGCAGCTTGCATCGATGCACACCGAGCAGAGCGAGCGTCTGAAGTTGGCAGTCGTCTCCAAAGCGTTGGATCTGCACGCGACGTGCACTCGGATCTTTCATCCCGATGTGGTGAAGCAGTTCGACGGAATTCTGAAGTACTTAAAGGCATGGGTGGATGGAAGGGTTGGGGCCACCGAGTTGAAGATCGTGGGCCGTCTACTTGCACATCTGAGCTACCGCACAAAGGAGCTGCAGGTTGGCATTCTCGCGTCTTCTGCCACGTTGGAGACATTCAAGCGGGTCGTCGAGGCGGCAGTGGCAATTCAGAAGCAGAAACTTGCCGCAGCCTTCAGCCAGTCGAGCGCTGCCGCGAGCGATTCAGTGGTGGACGACAGCGATGCGTTCGGAGAGCTCGTTCTGTTTGTCAACAGCGTGTCACAGAGTCTTTTCCTTGCACTGAGTGACTCGTCGTCGCCAAGCTTGTCGTCTGAGCAGTCTCTCTCGGTGCTCTCGCTGTTCCGCGCGCTCTGTGGTGCGTGCGAAGGCATATGCACAGACATGGCGAATCGCGGTGGGGCGCATCTATCACGGCAAGCATGGTTTCGTGCGGAGCAATCATTGAGGAAAGGTCTCTTCGGCGTGCTATCCCCAATGCTGGTGTCGAGCGGTTTGGTGTTCTTGAGCGACCGGGAGCGCTTTCAAACACTTGGTCTTTCGTCATCTGACTACTCTCACGGAGACGGCCCGCTTGTCGAGTTTTTGAAAGAAGGGGCGCAGGGGATGGCGTCGCTGCTGCAGTCAGTTGAGGCGGTCAAGGGGATGTTGAACGTTCCGGTAAAGGAGCAGACTGTCGAGAGTGTGATTGTGGATTTCAAAGTGGAGACAATGGAGTCTGCGCACGAGTACGAGAACAACTATGACGACTTGAGAGAGTTGCGCATTGCGGGCGCGACAAGGATCGTTGTGACGTTTGATCCGAAGAGTAGAACCGAGCTGAACTACGACTACGTGACGTTTTACAAGGACCGGAACAAGCGGGAGTTTTATGGCATTGGGAACTATTCCGGGCGGGATTCCGAGTACACTTGGCCGGGTGTCGGAGCGAACCCGCCGCTGGTGATTGAGAGTGATCATTGCTTTGTGGGTTTCCACACGGATCCGTCAAACACTGACTGGGGTTACCGATTCACCGCTAAAGGAGAAATCCTGAAGAAGCGGACATCCGTGAAGCGCCATTGGCTCGTGTTTTTGACGGAGAGTATCATGCGCGTGCTCGACGAGATCATGCGCATTTTTGTGGACGGAAGCACGTTCGCCCCGATCAGTGAGGCAGAGTTTCTTAACGAGCGGGTTTTGCAAAGCGAGTTGCTGAAGGGCGGCGTATCCGCAGAGCAGAGCCAGAACACGAACGTGCTCGAGTTGCTGAAGGCGTTCGCAGACCCACCGGAGAACTCGCGTGCCGAGAAAGTTGTGAATGCGTTGAAAATTCGAAGTGGAACGCGTCAGCAGCATATGTCGTCATCATCATCATCGTCGTCGTTCTCAAGTGCTTCTGAATCGAGTGCAAGTCAAGGTGTCAACAGCGCTGTGCGTGCAGTCGCGGCAGCAATTTTGCATCACAATATGTGGGGAATGGATGCGTACGCATTTGCGGAGGACTTGCGCAGCGATGTATCGGACCAGCTGCTTCGAGGATGGAAGAATGCTCAAAAGATGCGAGATTGGTTCCATCTTGGAGACGCGGCAGATGCAGGAATGCAGCGTCCAGCGTCGCCAAGTCGCCGCCGGTCGAAAAAGCTACGTCGTCAGCCATCTGCTTTTAAAGGGATATCAGAAGAGTCACTCCAGATATTGTGCGAGAAAGTGACGGAACGCGCTCGCTTTCTGCTGGACCTTACGCCAGCATCGTTCTCGTACGTTAGTGGCGCGAAGCGTCGCTGGGGTTTGCTGGCAAAGTACGGGCACGCAATCGGGAAGACGGGCTCAGCGGAATCTGCAATCGACAAGTGGTACAACTTGCTGGATGAACTCCAGGCGGCGACCGAGCTACGCAGTTTGTTCCAATATCGGCGCAATTCGAGCGAGCGGATGCGAGGAGGACAAATCAAGTCTGTGACCGAGCAGGTGCTCGAGTTCATTCAAAGCGACGTCGACATCGACGAACTTCGTGGAATCATTGAGACGCGAAACGCTCGAGCTCGTAGTCGAGTGTTTGGAATCGATTTGTTTGCGCGCACTTGGAGCTGCTGCGCTAGTGTGCAGATGAAAGCGGCGCTCGTGGAGTCGTTCGCGAGTACGATGAGAAAGATGGTGCAAACGCACACGTTTGCAAACGGGTCATCGCTTCCTGTCACGGCGAGAGTTCACTTTGCGACGAAGCTGAGCGGGTGTCAAGAGTCCCTGCGACTCCAAGTGAACGAAAGCTTCGGCCGGTGTCTGCGAGAGTTTGCAGATACGCTGGCATCAGCACCGCTCGAAGAATCTCAGTGCTCGTTGATCGTGGCGATTCTCAAGGCGTGTGCACTCGACTACGAGGTCGAAGACTCATACCTCCTATACGAAAGCCGCATTCTCGCACAAGTGCTGCGGGTGCTGCCGAGCGAGGTATCACAGATTCGGCGAACTGCTCAGTCGATACTGAGCGTGTTTTTGTCGCGCTTTGTGGTTGGGAAGACGAGCTCAAGTGCAGATTTGAGCGAACAGGAGAGCTCCGATGACGCTCTTGAGGCTACTACTTTTCAGCGGCAGTTGTTTGCCGCTGTGGGGCTCCAGTTAGAAGATGTGAGCAATGCGGCTGCATTCGACCCACAGTCATCATCCTCAGATGCATGCAATGAGGTGACGCAGACGGGAGATGACAAGTACTACAGCCTTGTCGATGCTTCGCCCGGTCTCACGACACCTTACTTAGAGAACTATCGCGTCGGCTGGAATCATACGATTATGCTGTGGGTGTACGTCCATGGAGAGTCGAATCTCTATGCGCTGAAAGTTGGCGACGAAGTGCGGCGCGGCCCAGCATGGAAGGATCGCAATGATGAAGCAGACGGAAGTGATCACGAGACGGGTGTAGTAACTGCAATCATTGAGCCGACGAAGGTCGAAGTCCGCTGGGGAGGTTCTGGCGTTGGCGAGTACGTCTTCAATCCGAGTGATGGGACCTTCGAGGTTGTTCTTGCCGACCAAGGTGTGGGCGGAGTGATCTATTGCAAGGGCAATAAGAGTCTTGTCAAAGACACGGCGTTCGCAGCTCCGTGGTCAAGTTTCGGGCTATTCCTGAGCGACCAGCGCCAACTGAGCTACAAGATCTCGTGCGGCGGGGACCGAGAGTGTGTCTACAACAGCAACTACGAACTCGACACGAACGAGTGGTCGCACGTCGCAGTCACGCAGGATGGCGATTCGCTGAAGGTGTACGTGAACGGGATTCTGGCATCGCACCATCTGCTTGACCCGTTTCTTCTCATGCACGGAGATGTAAGTGCGTCCGAGGCGAAGATTGTCGAATCGGCACATCCGTACCCGGACACTGTTGATCAGTACTGGCCAGTACACATTCCTGGGGCGTCAAAAATCCGTGTGACGTTTGATCCGCTCTGTGATGTCGACCAGTCAACGGGATTTGTTCGCTTTTACAAGAACGCGCGCTGCAACGAGTTTTGGGGAGAAGAAAAGTACTCTGGGAAGTACCACGACCCAGAGCGAAACTTCCCAGGTGCTCAGAGCCAGCGCTATCGTAGGCGAAGAAGTAGCGGCGCGGGTCTCGCTGGGGCAACTGGAAATTCAGTGGAGATCCCTTCGGATCGTTTCTTGGTATACTTTCACAACGAAGGCGCCTCGAACGGTTGGGGCTTCCGGCTGCTCGCGGTGCCGCAGTTTCCGTCGCGTGGTGCTGAAGGTTCCCATGGACTATCGCTAAACCCATACCCGCTCTACTTCGGCGAGCCGCCAACCAGAGTTCTCGACGAGCCTGCTGCGAAGTGTTCGATTTTCCAGCCGAAAGTGTGTGCGTTCGCTGCCTCAGAGAAGGCTATCGCTTTCGAGGTCCAGAAGATGAGCCCTGCAATGGAGCAGGCGCCGTGTGCTCACCCGAGCGACAGAGTGCTGCACATCCTGAGCTTACTTCAGATGTGTTCAGACACTTCTTTTGGTCGGTCGCTGATCGGAACGCCTGAGAACCTAGGGTATCTCTTGAAGTTGGCACTAGGCGAGCGCGTACCAGTCGCACTGCGATGTGCAAGTGCTGCTGTATTGCGAGAGCTGGTGGAATTCTTGACTCCTGAAATTGCGGCGGCTCAGGTCAAACGTGTGCTCCCGCAGCTAAATTGTGGCCTCGTCGAGCACATTTTTTCCCAGATCGGCGACCTCCTGAACGTTTGGAAGCTGTATGCTGACGAAGAGAGGACGTACGAGAACGCGTCTAATCGCAACGATGACGTTGCGGCAGAGCCTGTATCTGTGGAGTTGCGCATATCTGCACAAGAAGCAACGAGCCTCGCATCGGCGTACATATCTCTGCTACGAGTCATGGCTGGGCATTTTGATTGGAGCGCGCTCGTGTTTCGGATCGTCTCAGAGTCACTGACTGGCGCTCAGTTGCTCACTGCCGCGACGAGTAATCTGAACTCGGTCGGGCGAGCGATTGCGTCATGTGCACTGCTCGGTGGAACGTACAATGGGGTCGCAATCGGTGGACGGGTCACGTGTTGCGTCAATATCGATGGAAAAGAAACAGTTGAGACGGGTTACTTGCTCCAGCTACGTATCAAGAACGGGATCCGAGTTGCACAGGTGCTGTTTGACTGTGACAGATCGCGTCCGATTGATGTGCCAGTGACCGACATCGCCCACCTGGAGAATGAAGAGCTAGAGGAGCTCCAACTCTTCTATGAGCACATGTCGCCGTTTGCGGAAGATATCACGGCACTCTTTGTCGAAGTGTTGCAAGTGGACGTCAGCTCAGATTCTGGGCGGGAACTGTACAAGCCGAAAGTGACGCGAAAAGAAAACGTCGAGGTGTTGGAGAGTGAACACCCATATTGCAGTGGTGAAGACGTGACGTACCCTCTGGATTTCGGAGAAGCCAAGGAAATCGTGATCTATTTTGACAAAGCATCCTGCACGGCTGGACCTAACGACTACGTGACGTTCTTAAAGCGTTCTGGGTCGGAAGGAGGCGGCGGTGCATCGCCGTCTAAACGAGAGTACTGGGGTGAGCACAAATACTACGGCGACAACTTCCCGGGTCTCGGCAATGTTCCGCCACTTCGGATCGAAGCATCGAGTGTGGATGTGTATTTCCATACCGACGTGTCGGCGTCGCGAGACCCGATCGAATGGGGTTTCAAGCTGACGGCGCACGCATTCGAGGACACGCTATCGTTTCCTCCAGAGATCCCACCGTTAATAACTGCAAGCGCGCTCTGCGATGTTCGAACAAGATGCGTCAAGTCGATCAGCTCGTTTTTCCGGCTGCAGAAGAACTCTGCGAGTCTTTCAAATTTCACATCTCTCGTTCCTTCGTTGACCAGCATTGCGAACGAACCAAGCGAAGGACGTCCGACATGCTCTGCTCCGCGATCGCAGGTGTTCGAATCGAAGCATCCATATTCAAGCTCAGTTCTGGAGTACATGGAGGTGGTGTTTCGCGGCGCGTCGCGACTGACAGTCACGTTCGATCCTCAGAGCCGAACGGAACTGAACTGCGACTACCTATCGTTCTTCAAGGATCGATCGCTTACGGAGCGCTGGGGTGCCTTCCAGTATTCTGGAGATGACGAGTCTGCGAACTGGCCCGGTGTGAACGGCCGACCTCCGCTCGTGATTCCCGGTGACTCGTTCACATTGTTTTGGTGCACGGATGTGTCGAATGTTGATTGGGGCTGGAAGTTTACTGTCACCGCCGAGTTCAAGCCGGTTTCCCCGCTCTCGCTTACTGTCCAGCAGCTTGACAAGCGAGCGTATCAAATGTTCGAGATTATGTATGAGAAGCTGAAGCCCCAGCGATTGCCGTATCCCGCCGAGTTTGATGGTTACGAGCAGGTCATTGGAGAAGACGAGAGAATTGCACATCGGTGGAGAAACGACCCGTTGCATCGATTCGTTTTCGCAAGCGCCAGCGCTGAAGCATGTGATGACGTTTCGGTAAATCCGGTTGGGCGACAGTGGTTTACAGTTGTTGATAAAGCTGGCGTCACCGTCTACAAAGAACGAAGCAGCACGGAAATTGATCGAGTGATTGAGCACGGGGAAAAGTTCCAAGCGGTCAGTCACAGCGACGGATGGCTTGCGCTCTTCCCTGCGGACTTGATGCACACGGCCTCCGAATGTGGCTGGGTTCGACAACGAACGGCAGACAAGGTACATGTCGTCTCGTTGGACGGACTGACACGCCACGAAAATCTGCTGGTGCTTGGGGTCGACGATTCGCGAATGGAGCCCCATCATTCGATTCTCGAGATGAGTGAGAGCAACGAGGAACAAGAAGCGCTGGCGAACTTCTCCTCTCAGTTCACGCTCGAGAGTTTGAAAGGACAGTGCACTCGATTCCAGAACTTTACATACGACACGCACCGCGCGCTCGCGACTAAATGCGCTCGAGCAGCCATCATTGATTTGCTGTCGTGTCGGCTGAGCGCTGAAGCGATGCGACTGAGCGACTTTGGCGACGAGAAGCAGTTTCTAGCGCTGCTGTCGCACATCTTCGCGGACGATATCGTTGACATCAATGCTGACTCCGGCACGACCGCGCTACTAGCGAACACTGTGCGGCAATTGGCGAAGAGTCCAGCAAATGCCGAGTTTCTGAAGCGCAGCATAAATCAGTGTTTTCTATTGGTGCGTCAAGGCGCAAAGTTGCTACCTCCCGAGCGTGGAGCACTCCGGATCCTTGAAAGTGAGCACCCGTACAGTGGAAACACGGATCAGCACTGGCAAGTGTCGATCCCTGGAGCGAGCAAGATTGTTATCACCTGCGATTCCAGGTCCAAGTGTGAGAACGTTAACGCGTGGTTGCGCTTCTACAAAGACGGATCAAATCGCTCGGAGACTCATGGTGAATCCGAGTACGGAGGGCAAGGTGGTAATGAGAACTGGCCAGGATGCAATGGTCGCCCACCGCTGGTTATCCCAGCAGATTCGTTCGAGGCGCACTTTCACTCGGAGTCGAGCCAGTCGGATTGGGGTTTCAAGCTGTTCGCCGTCGGGATTTTCGATGGTGTCGGTCTCACCGGAGCTCCCCCGAACCCACAGGATATCGACGCGAAGTCTGCGATGCAAGTCGTCAAAGTGTGCTGCTGGGTCTTGGAGGTCCTTTCAGCCGAGCTGTCGACACAAGACCTTGCATTGTCAAAGACGCTGTACTCTTTACACGCGTTGGAGACGCTGCTTTTCAGCCTTGAGAAGCTCCCCCAGCTTCTCAAGCCGAGTCTGCTGATGATTCTGGCCAACTTGGCTCAGAATCCGACCCGCTTCCACAGTCTCCCGCAAGACTTAGTGGAGCGCGTTCGCGATCTTGTCAACATGGAAATGAGCGTGCGCTACAAGATTGAGGAAGCGAGCGAGCTGAAGTCTCACTTCTTACAGACGCTTGTTCAGTGCGCCATTTCGATTGATCTAGCGATTGAAAGTGGCAGGTTCTCCCAAGCGCTGCGCTCCCCGCCGGAGTCGCGAGGCCCTCAACAACTGACGTTGCTGGAGGTGAGAAGCTTGACTGGTTCTTGCGTATGGACTGCAGACGCGTACCGCTCAAGTGCGTTGCACCAGCACCAACTTCTTTTGGAGAACGTCACAGCGCCTTTCAGCGCTATCATTTGGGCGAGGGCCCAGCATTCGGAGCGAGCCTACAAGTTCGTCGAGTGGAGCGACAACGGCGATGTGAGCATTCACGACGCGAAGAAGAATGACCGTATCAAGTTTGCTCGACTCTCGAGCTGTATTCGGTCGGGTGACACAATCAGCTTCCAGCTCGATTTTGACCACCATCGCCTTGTCCTTCGAAAGAATGGGTTGGTTGTTGGTGTGGTTGGTGCCAACGGGGCACCGGGTGCGAACTGGACGGCGCTATCAATGAGCACCTTCGCGGACAAATCCTTGGGGATCGGTGCCGTCTCTGCAGGGAGTCAAGATAGCATTCTTGGGTGGTCTGTATCGGCTTCTCCACTGGCGTTGCTTCCAGCAAGTGTCGCCCCGACGTGGTACAGCAAGTTAGTGGATGCAGTCGCCACAGCGCTCGCATTCCGCGGTCATGGTACTCCGAGTGTAAGCATCCGAGAGAGTGCTCATCCTATGCGGACGGATGACCAATTGGGTGGTGTGTCGGAAGAAATCAAGTTTCCAGGTGCAATTGCACTCGAGCTCAAGTTTGATCGACGAACGAAACTCCGGGCGAACGACAAATTGGAAGTGTGTTGGCACGGCGTAGATGCGGATGCCGAGGAGAAGCAAAGGATCAGTTTTGTGGGACTTAGTGGGGAGGAAGTTCACTTGAAGGCACCGCTGTTGTTCCTCTCTGATGGACACAAGCGGCGCAACGACTTGGCTCGCGTGGGAGATTTCGTGGTTCGATCGCGCGACTGGGAATATGGCGACGAAGATGGTGGGATTGGAAGTATTGGAATCGTCCAAGAGATCGTCTCTTGGTCTGGTCAGACTGGCGCTGGAGTGCGTGTGCAATGGCGTGCAACCCAGCAGCAGAACGTCTACCGATGCGGCTTTAATGGGCGATTTGATGTGCGATTGCTCTCTCGCGCTACACACCGCGATCACCCGTTGTTAATTCGAGGCGAAGCTCTCTCGTACTCCTTCCAGCATGCCGACGATTGGAGCTCTGGCGGTGCTTCGCGTTTTACTACCAAGGACGAACAGTCTGTCTTGCGATCTGGCGGCGTTGAAAACGTGGAACTTGAGGCAAGTGCGGCTGATACTGTCAGCGTCTCGAATGTCGAGTTGGTGGTTGAGTCGCCAGAAGCAGTAAGCACCACGCCACACGGCGAGCACGCGAAACAAGCGAGCACCTGGGGCTACAGCTTCTACGTGGTCCCACACTACTCGGAAGAAACCATCGGTCTCGAGCGTTTCCAAGAGCCAGTCGCTCACTTTGGGGAAGCCGGCCTCCACACTCAGCTCCGCTATGACAGGCACGTCGTCAAGTATGTGAACCACGTTGCTCAATCCAAGCATATGAGTGCGTCGATGTTGCTGCGCGCAATGTGGTCCGACATTGCGCCACGGGGTGAAGAGTTAGTGCGCTGGCCGGTGCTGCTGGAGATTGCGACGGGAGTTGCTCCAAATCTGGAGAGCACACCCAAGAAACCTAATGCCACGAGCGCCAGTGATGTCTCGCAAGAGAGCATTGCGAAGCGATTCAAGATGCTGCAAGACTTCAACACTGCGATCCATCGCTTGCTGCCGTTCGTGAGCTTCAGCGCTCCGACTCCAGGAGATCCCGCCAGCTCCACTCCGAGTCGGTTGTTCTCCGAGCTGGTATCTTCTCAGCGTGACCGTGTGTTCAACGTGGTGAAACGAGGAGTGTGGGACAATGCGCTGGAGCGCACCACGCAGACCAGCGTAGCACTGGAACTCACGCTGAATCGACCGAAAGCGATGCGGCACCGGAGCTCTGGGAAGGTTGACACGGACGCTCGATACGCGCTCTTCTCGCAGGCGTTCCGCCAGCTAAATTCTCTCGGCGGTGCTCATTATAGGCGCGCCGACAATTTCTATCACGTGGTGTTCTTGGGCGAGAACGCCCAGGACGCCGGTGGGCCGTACCGAGAGACACTTGCGCAGTACTGCGAGGAACTACACAGCCCACAGCTCCCGCTGCTGCTGCCGACGTCTAATTCGCAGCACAACGTCGGTGTCGGAAGAGAGAAGTGGGTGGTAAACCCGGGCGCGACCAACATGACGATGTTGCACATGTACGAGTTCCTCGGCAAGCTCATGGGCGTGGTACTACGGAGCAAGCAGTACCTGCCACTGAACATCGCGTCGCTGATTTGGAAGAAGCTAGTGGGCGAAAGTGTCTCTATCGACGATCTTGCTGCCGTCGACTCGATGATTGTCAACTCGATGCACAAGATGCGCACGATCGACAAGGTCGGGGTGACCGAGGAGATGTTCGAGGACATTGTGCTGGAGGTGTTCACGACGCTGTCGTCGGATAACCGCGTGGTGCCGCTCAAGCCGGACGGCCAGAGCATCGCCGTCACGTTTGCCAACCGCTGCGAGTATGCGGACCTGGTCGAGCAGTACCGGTTCCAGGAGTTTGACGTGCAGATCGCAGCGCTCTTCCGCGGCATCTCGACGGTAGTGCCGGCGAAGATCCTGTCGTGCTTCACTGGGTTGGAGCTCGAGCTGATGGTTTGCGGCAGCCCGGAAGTTGATGTGGACTTGCTCGAGCGATGTACCGAGTACTCAAGCTGCAGCGCGAGCGACGAGCACATCTTGTGGTTCTGGCAAGTGCTGCGGGACTTTTCGCAAGAAGAGCGTAGTGCCTTCCTGCGCTTCGTGTGGGGGCGGTCGCGCCTGCCCGCGAACGAAAAGGAGTTCCCGCAGCTCTTCAAGCTGCAGTCGTTCAGCAAGGCGCAACCGGGGCAGTCGGTCGACGGATACCTTCCGATCGCGCACACGTGCTTCTTTTCGGTCGAGCTACCAATCTACTCGAGCGAGCACGTGCTGCGCGACAAGCTGCTGTACGCGATTTACAACTGCCAGGAGATCGATGGTGACGGGGACAGCGTCGCCGCGAACCAGTTGGGCTGGGAGGAGTGAGTAGAACGAGCCGAGAGCACAGTGAACGATGGGAGACATTGTTACTATGTACTCGATTACTCGTCGCCAACGTTGACTGTGCCAGGGCCATACGAACTTCCTGTGTCGCTGTTTGAGGTGTTGCTGGCATTCACTCTTGCACTAGAAGACGCGGCATTCACACTCGACAATGACGATCCGTTGGTAGCAGCAGTAGGAACAGGAGCAGGAGAAGACGTTGCTAGCGAGGCACTGGTGGCGGCAGCCTTCTGAGCGTTGATCGCCTTCAGGATGTTTAGGCGTCCGTAGCCGAAAGCATTGTTCGGGAACGCCGACGACGCGCTCAGTGTACCGCACGTCGGCTGGTTCGTGGTTGAGAGTGTGCTCGTGTCCGCTGTTCGCGTTAGCAAATCCTTGACTTGACTAGTTGTGAGGCCCGGCGCGGCTTCGAGCAAGAGAGCGATGGCTCCGGCGACGTGTGGGGCTGCGAAGCTCGTTCCCGTGTAAACGGAGATGCTGCTGTCCGAGTCGACTCCCGGAGCGACGACGGTCTCGCCAGGGGCAGTCAAGTCGGGGCGGATTTCTCCCTTCAGACCTGGACCGCGGCCGCTGAAGCTCGAGAGCAAATCGTCGTAGTCGGTCGCGCCGACCGTGATGGCGACAGTCGAGTCGGCGGGCGAGTTGACAGTCCCGCATCCAGGACCGTTGTTCCCATTCGAGAAGACCGGAATGATCCCGGCGCTGATCCAGACGTTGATCGCTTTCTCGAACACATCGACGCCGCGCTCGGCGTTCCAGCTGTTGTTGATGATGTGCGGCTTCTTAGAGCAGTCGGTCTTGCTCTTGTCGCCGCCGAGGAACGGACACGTCATAAACTGCGCGCACTCGAGCAAATCGCCTTCACGGCATTGCTGATACTCGTTGCACGCGCGGCAGGACATCCACTGCGCCTTCGGAGCGACGCCGAAGCCCATGCCGCCAGCGATGAGCCCCATCGCGGCGGTACCGTGGTCGCCAGGGTCGTTCGGCGTCATCGACTTGGAGATCGGGTCGTACCAGCCATAGTCACCGACGAAGTTGTTGCGGAGAGCCTCGTGGGTCACGCGAACACCGCTGTCGATACTGGCGACGCGGATGTTGCGACCCAAGTAGCCGAGCTTCCAAGCGTCGAGCGCCTGGATTCGCTCGAGCCCCCACTCGCCAACGAAGTCGTTTTCATCCATCGCAGCCGCCGTGGACTCGCGAACCGAAAGCTTTGCGACCACCTCTTCTCGGATCGAGCCGAGCGACGGGATGAGTTTGAGCTTCTCAATGAGCTCGGGCGTGGCATCGCGGACGTACACCTCATTCGTGATCCAGAGACTTTTGGCAGCCCCGGAATCGGGCGTGCTGGCGTTGGTGGCGTCCTCCTTGATCACTGCGAGGACTTCCTGCTGCTTCTCGCGCGCATACTGCACGAGGCGGTCGACGAGCGCTTGTACGTGCTGTCCGTCGGTGTCGTGCTCCCCCGCGACTTGGTCGTCGTCGCTGTGGTCGGTGCAGGATTTCTTAGAGCTCTTGGGCTTCTTGATCATTGTCGGGCTCGGGCTCGGGCTCGGCGCGGAGACGACGTCGCGGTCCTCACCGCTGGTGGTGCTGTTGGGTGGGCTTGACGGGGTGAGCAGGTCGTTTGGCCACTCCTCCTTGAGCGTCAGCACGATGCTCACCCGTCCGAGCTCCTGCAGCGTTCGGTGCACTGAGTCGTGCACGTGCACCGCCGCAGCCGTCGGTTCGGGGACGACGAACGCGCCAATCGCTGCTGCCGCGGCGATAAGAGAAGAGAACACGCGCATCAGATGGAACAAGTGTGCGCGAGCTAGCGAATTAGCGAGTGACTGACTGCACCAGGAGAATGATGTGCAAAGAGCCAGATGAGATGACACACTATGTGTGTCAATAACGTTGCACGATTGGAAAGAAAGGTACGGTTCATGGTCTCAAAACGAACTCTCGGCTCAGATTTAACTCGGTTGAGGCAGGCAAACCACAATCGAAACAACGAATGCTAGGAGGGTGCTCTCTATGGCAGTGTTAACGTAGCTCGAACCAGATGATAACAACGCGGATCCATAGCATACACATGGTCACAGGGATCTCTGGTTTCAGAAACTTCTTCGCCTGTTACGCGTATAAGGATGTGATGAAGGATCTTCAGCGATATACAACAAAATGTGCTCTCCCGGACGACACTGCGCGTCTTCCTCCCAGATTCCCTTCGCCGGTTCTCGACAGCGCGTGTCAGGACTTCCAGTCTGGTAAGAGGAGCGCGTGGGAGTCATTCAAGGCCGTAAGAGAAAATGGCGAACACGCTGACATTTCGACCACGCATTTCAAGTCGAAGAAGAGCGCCTCCACTTCCATCGGCATTCGCGTTACGAAAGCGGAGATCAACAACGACGTTCAGCTCTGCCCGACCTACATGAAGCTGCCGAACAAGCAGGGCATCTGGGCAAATCTCCCCCTCCCTCCTCTTGTCCTGAAAACCTCGATCACATGTGCCGACTCCAGCGTTTGGGTTCTCGAGACTACTTCCTGTGCGTGCCTCGAAAGCAACCTTACCTTCCGCCGGGAATGGGGTCCCGCGCTTGTGCAATTGATCCTGGGGTTCGCACTTTCGCGACCGTCTACGACCCAACTGGATTTGGATTGGAAGCGCACTGGAGTACGCTTCAAGTGTACCACTCCAACATCGATGCCTTGGTCCTCTGTCCCAAAGCTCGACCTATCTGTCCTCCTCCCGAGCTCGCGACGTCAGTTCGCGCAGCTGCTGTTCAAGACCAGCTATGCGGTCACCGAGCTTCTGGACTAGCAACGCCTCTTGGTACCTCGCGCTCAGTGCTATGGCGAGCGCGTTCACCGTGCCCTGCGGAAGCTGCCACGTCGAGATCCGTCGCTTGTTCTCCGGGAAGAAGTTCGACGAGTCCACCGGGGGCTCCTGCAGCAGGGGCTGCGCACACCAGCGCAAAAAGACGCTCTCCCACACCACCACGCGCTTCAGGAGCCCTGTCACTGGAGGATTGAGCGTCTGCTTCGCGATGAAACTTGGCTCCGTGAGCTGCGAGCGGAAGCCGTTGAGCCACGTCCAGACCGAGACCGTGCGGCTTTCCAGCTCTGCCTCTGCACGCAGTTTCTTGCAGTCGAGGAGGAAGGTGCCGAAGCGGCACGAGTGTAGCGCCTCGATCAGCATCAGCAGCAAGCCCTCATTGAACCTACCAATCAACCAAGGAAACGCCCAAGACATATTGTGAGGATAGGTATGCACACACACACGCACACTCTCTCGCTCCCATTTAAGCTGAGAGGTACTGCCACCGCACTCGAAGTAGCTCGGATACAGCCGCAGCAGCTGCCAGACGCAGTCGAGGAACTGGACGAAGATCGGGGACTCCTGCGTGTCCGCCTTCTCGCCGTGCGAGAGACGCAGCTGGAAGGGGTGGCCGAATGACAGCCACTCCTTCTCGACTAGCACCTGGAAACCCTTCCACGTGCGGTAGTACGGATCCAGAATGAGCTGCGAGAGCGCTGCGAGCTGACTCGTGCGGTCCCAACCGTGGCTGCAATGCAGCAGCACCGATTCGCCCTGGCGGAGCAGCTCGACGACGTGGAGCGCCGACTTGAGCAGCTGCCGCACGTACACGAGCCACTTGGTGTCCTCCACGCTGCCCAACCACTGGAGGTTGTCGCAGGTTGCAGAGAGACTGAGCGCGCGAAACCTCTTCATACTGACAACGGACGCAATGAGATAGTGAGCCACGTATTATTGAGCTGCAGACAAGCATCGGCGCTGGCAAGAGCGGGATGCGGACGCACCTGTCGCGCATCGAGTGGATGTTGGGAATGTTCATAAACGAGATCGAGCAGTTCTTATAGTTGACCGTGCTCTCGACGCCGTAGCCCTTCGCCCGGTTCGCCTATCAGAACCGACAGGGCGTGCGTCAAATCACATACATGCACACACACACAAGGATCGTACATATACCATACATACACACTCAAGAGAGTGCTCACCATGGCATTCGTCATCGGCCGGCAGTCGATGATGTGCAGAAAGTCCCGCAGCAAACTCGACGACGCGATCGCCGCAACCAAACTCTCGTCTGCTGGTGACGTCGCCTTGGACATCCCCACCTGGCAGAACAGAGGTTGATTGAGCATACGATTGGCCTCTTACACGACTGGCCAAGACTTCATCCACGCACGAACACTCCTCTCTAAAGTGATCGCACCTTCGGCTGGCTCGAGCGCGTGAGCGTGGCTCCGTTCGCCTTGTTGAGCCAGCAGAGAACTGGGATGCGGCCGATGGAGCGGAAGGCGATCGCATCCTGGAGCACAATGTCCGAGATCGAGGCCGGCACGACTACGAGCTCCGGGTACGTCTCGATCGCCCGGAAGCCTTCATTCAAGCGGCTGACGCGCCATTTGCCATTCTCGAACACTCCCTGGCGCTCCCATTCGGCTGCGTCGTCGTACACGTCCCAGTCGCGGTCGCGCGGGAGCAGCTCGCCCTCGCTCTCGAGGTCGCTCGAGAGCCGGTGGTAGAACGCGAAGAGGAAGTCGATCTTGTCCGGAAACACGTACGTCATGAGCACCTCGTAGATCTGCTCCCGCCATACAGCAGCAACAGTGAGACCCAAACCACCTGTGTCTTCTCTCGCATTTCCCTACCACCAAGCACCAAAGAGGCTCCATCGAGAACATACGCGCGAGACCTCGACGGCGTCGAAGCGGAACGCCAACTGGCGCAGGTCCTTGGTGAGCAGCTCGACGACTGAGCCCTTCCGCTTGACGGCGGCGATGCACCCGAGTGGCACGGAGAAGAAGCTCACGAGCTCCGCGTCCGCGCGCCCTAGCATGTGTCGTCGCACGCGCTCGACATCACGCGCGTCTGGCGCGAACGAGAAGCGGAACGTCGTCATGCGCACGCGACCGAGCGCCACGGCGGCCGCCGCCACGTCCTTGCGCGGCGCCTGCGCGTCAAGGAACTCGCACGTGATGGCAGCGAGCACATCCTTCTCGCCGATGAGCAGCTCATCAGCCATTTTCGAGTGTGGCCTCAGGAGAATCTGTATCCGAGTTTACTCAAAGCGCACAAGATCAAAACACCATTTTTAGTGCTAGGAGATCAGCAACATCATGGCCATGACGTTGGTCTGTGCCAAGCTCTCGAGCTCGCACTTCCGTTCAGGACGCGCGTTCGCATTTGCTGCTGCTCGCTCAGTTTGAGTAGCCGTCGGGATGGACAGGACTGGAGAAAGCAGCTCTCCGCTTGAAGACAGTGGGCGCTACGATGATGACGACTTCGAGGAGCAGGAGAAGCTCGTTGTTGGTCAAGTCCACCCGCTGCTCGCAGCTCTCGATGATGCATCCAAGTTAGAAGTCAATGCACTAGAACTTGAGACGACGAAGATGTCTTTTGGTGCTGGCGATGACGATGAACACGACGACGAAGACGACCAATACGACACCAATGACGACGACTTTGAAAAATCACAGACATCGGTCAGCGAACTGAAGATCGAAGAGGCTAGCGAGTCGGAACCAACATCACTGAGCGTGATAGAAACCACCTCAGTCTTTGCGTCGGGCGCTGAGCCGGACTATCGAATCGCCACTACCGACCACAACGGTATCGACGAGCGTTCTCACGAAGCTCACCAGCCAAAGCCACCAGTCAGAGACGAAGCGGAGCTCGTTCGCATACACGCCCATCGAGGAGAGGAGACGATACTGACGCTGCCACCGCCGCCGGCGCCACTTCGAGACTTGAACCTGATCCGCGAGACTGAACAGTGTTTGCAGCGACTCTGTCTCTCTGAACAACGCGCGGTGGTCGCTGCGAAGAGGATCGCAGAGTACCGGGAGAACCAGCGCCAGATTGCCGCGGAAAAGGCAACAGAGGTGGCGAAGCTGAAGAAGCAGTGCGAGCAGTTTCGATCCTCGAACAGGAAGAGCTACGCGCGCATGGGTGTCACCAATCGCACGCGCGAACAGCGGTACGCTGATCTAATAGAGGAGAAGAAGCTGCTGATGCAGCACGAGAAAGCGTGCCAAGCGCTTGAGAAGAACCAGCGCTGGTACAATCGCAAACGAGTCCAAGTTGAGAAGCAACATCGTCAGACTCCAGCTCACGCCGCTCAGCTTCAAGCGAGGTACACCGACGCTTTCAAGGAGCGTCAGCGCATCGCAGGCGAGCAAGCCAAGATCATTAAATCACGTCAAGCGGATTTGCACAAGCGCGCGCTCGCGATCGCGAGCAGGTGCACGCGAACAGAGTACACAAAGGGTTCGTATCTGCTCTCGAGAACGATCGGCGACAGCTCTTCGGTCCTGTTATCGCCGAGCCATCTCCAAGGTGAACCACCAGTATCTTCACCACCGCTTTTTGAGCAAGAAACACGAGACATTAAGCAGCAGAAAGGATGCTAAGGAAATCTGACCTCTCGCTCACATGCAGGAGAGATATTTTGTTCATTTATGTGTCGATCCTACTCCTGCGACGTCTTGGGCGACGGCGTCTTCTTCTTAAACGACTCGAGCGCGCGCATGTTCGCCGGCCCTCCCCAGAGCGACTTGAACACTCCGTGCTCAAACGCTGCCAAGTCGTCGAGGCTCACGTCGTCGGCGTTTGTGATAACTCGCTTCTGTCCATGCAGGACCTCTACAGCATTGAAAGTGAGGGATCTGTGAGTACGTTGTATCGCTGGCATCATTACCATCAGCAGCATACCCCACATGCACAACATGCACGCACCGGGCTCCACTTCGTCGAACGCGGCCACAAAGTTGAGGATCTTGTGTTCCGACGCCTCGCGCCGCATGTCGAACACAAGATCTGCAAGTCCGAGCGCCACGGCGTCCTCGGCGCTGGTCTTCGTCGCGGTGCAGAGCAGCCGCAGCGCGTGCTGGCGCCCGACAAGCTTGTAGAGGCGCGCGCCGCCGCCCCAGCCAGGCGACACACCCATGCGCGCCTGGACAAATTGCACAATCGCGCTCGCCTCGACGATTCGGTAGTCGCAGGCAGTGGCGAGCTCCGCGCCACCGCCGTACGCGCCGCCCTCGACAACCGCAAAACTCACAAGCGGTAGGCGGCGGAAGCGTGTGAGCGTGTCCACCATGAGCGCACTCATGGCGGCGCCTGCGTCATTGGACGCGAGCTGCTTCTGCGCCACACGCAGGTCGGCGCCGGCGCAGAACCAGCCGCCTGTACCGGCGAGCACGACAGCGTTGAGCGCGCCGTGCACGCGCGGATCCTCGAGGCGTGTGACGACGTCCGCGAGCTCCGCCATCATCTTTCCGCTCAGGGCGTTGCGCGCCGATGGATTGTGAATCTCCACCACGGCCGTGCGACGCAGCGTCTGCAGGCCCAGCGCTGTGTACAGTGACGCGTCATCGTCGCCACCACTGGCGTCGCCGGGCAGCCGCAGCTGCACGCAGTCGTCACCTCGACCCATGGGTCGGAGCGTCTCGCGGCTGCGCGCGACCAGTGCTGGCGGGTCGTCCGCGAGCGTCGGCACGAAGGTGAAGAGCGCGTCCATGGCGTCAAAGTCGACGGGCGGCGGCGCGAGCGAGCTGAGGTAGCGACAGCGGATTGACGAGTGGCGACGGCGGGCGAGCGTGAGCGCAGCGCGTCGCATCCGACTTGGTTGCGTTTCAGAGTGAGAGGTGGCGGGAGGAGGCACAGCGGGTTCCGTGTATCTGTTTGGTAGATTCTCTCGGAGGCATACAAATGTACAGTATAATGTTAGATTCATGATACGCAAGTGTCGAACAGATGTCTTGGATGACAAGATTGGTGTTGCCGAGACCTCCACAGTCGACACCATGTCAGGAGACATCATCAGCTACATGACGTCAGAGTTGTTTCGTCTGTTGGTTGCTGTAGACTAAAATGCTTGTCGGAGGATAAGCACGGCACTGTGCTGCATGATGTCGGCGGCAGACCCCTCCAGGCCTTGGTTAATCCAGGCGACGTCATCCAAAAAGAAGCTTTCATGTGCGGAGCAGCTCGTGAAGTAAACCTTAGTGAACAACCATTCTTATCTGTACTGACTGCTCTCCATTCGAACCAGTTCTCGCATACCAAAATGATGCTCAGGAACTCCGCGTGCTCCCGTCGACATTCACGAGGATGTTCTGCTGCCGGTTGGCCACGAGGACCTCAGACAACAGACTGTTCGTCGTGTCGCCCGAGACCACGATCTTCTCGTTCCGACTCAGCGCCGCGAGTTTCTCGAGGCTCTGCATCTTGAGCTCATGCGCGCGGATTTTGTCGAGCTTCTTCGCAGCGACACCCTCGGCGCGCGCGACGATCTCGGCTGCCTTCGCAGCCGCCTCGGCCTCGATCTCCGCGATTGTCGCCCGGAGCTGTACTGAGAGACCCTCTTTCTCGGCTTCGAGCACGGCCACGTCGGCTTCGCTCTGCGCGGCAATCTCTGCCTGAATGCTCTGCGTGTCTGCGCGGATCTCCGAGATCTTGAGGTCCGCGGCAACCTTGACGTTGTTTACCTTGACGCGCATCTCCTGCGCGATCTGTTCCTGCACGAGTTTGGTGTCGGCCGTGACGAGATCGATCTCCTTCTGGATCTCGGCGCACTTGGCCTTGCCCGTCGACTCCTCCTCGAGGAGCATCATGTGGCGCTTCAGCTTGGTGGTGTCAATCTCCTCCTTGTATTGCAGCAGCTGCATGTCGCTCAGTTGCTTCATGTTTTGCTCCTTGATCGCGCTCAGGTGCGTCGTGCGGCTCTGCATCTGCTCCTGGAAGCTGCTCGGCAGCGTCACGTTCGTGATCGCGACACTCGTGATCTGCACGCCGTACGTGTTGAACTGGGCGTTCAGGCTGCGCTTGATGTCCTCGGTGACGCAGTACACGACTTTGGCGGCCGGCGGGTTCACGTAGTCGAGCTCTTCCTTCGCCTCGTCCTCGTCGCCTTTGCCGAGCTTCGATCTTGTAAAGTCGTCGAGAATCGGCACCTGGTTCGTGCGGTAGTTGAGCGCGCCGGTCTGGAAGCGTTCCTTCATCGTGCCGTCGCGCAGCTGGTACACTTCGGTGTGCTGCACGCTTCGAGCCAGTGCGCGCACGGCCTCGTCCTGCGCCGCGCGCAGCTGCACCTCGAGCCCGTTCGGGCCGAGCTCGTACACGAAGCGGCGCACGAGGTCCGGGTCTTCGCCCTTGCTTGCGTCGCCCATGATGCGCAGCACGAGACACATGTCGATGCCGACGGTCACATCGTCGGCCGTCTTACAGCCCTTGACAGGTGTCTCAAAGACGATGTACTGCTTGGTGACGAGGTGCGCGACCTTGGTAAAAAGCGACGCGAAGTGGAAGCCTGGCGGCCACACCGCCGTACGCGAGCCATCCGGGTTCTTGTAGTCCAAGTCCTTGGCCTGGTGCTGCACGAGCGCGTACATGCCCTCAGGCACGCGAATGTAGGGCTTGATAAGGCTGCGGCCCGGGTTGATGATCACGACCGTGTTGCCGTCGTAGCACGCGCCAAAGAGCCGATTCGCCGAGTCGACGCGGTACGTGGAGCGGTAGAGCAGGCGCGTCTGGTGCTGTGCGCCGCCGGGCGCCGTCGCCGGGTTCTCGAGCGTGGAGCTGCCGGAGCCCATTTCGTTTATGTCGGGGCCGAGGGCTGTGGGGAAGGTGGGGTGCTTGCGCAGTGAGCAGGAAGTTGCGGAATGACGGACGTGGTCTTCTGCAAAAGTTGCCCTCTCGATGAGGTTGAAGGCGGTGCTACTGTACCCAACCAGAGCAGCTGAAGTAGCTGTTTGCCTGCCCAATATGATCCTGTACCTAATGTGGTT
>JAASFW010000137.1:0-35136 GCA_023334005.1 Globisporangium orthogonon | reverse complement strand
TCGCGGCGAGATGGGTGAACTGCCAGTCCCCATAGCTCGTGTGCGTAGTGACCTGAAAACAGAGGTCTGCCTCCGTTCAGCACGACGCCAGATGAGACATCCACTTCGACGATGTCGCTCGACTTGGTACCAACAAGCAGTTTCTGTCCGCTCGAACTTAAACACACACTGCAGATCTCACGCAGCAGACACCCCGCGTTCATCGCTGCCAAATCAAAACACTTGAGCGACTGGTAGCTCGCATTCCACATCAGCACCTTCCCGTCCTTCCCACCGCTCAGCAACAGCTTCTGCTGTTGCTGCATCTGCGATCCTTTCCCTGTTCCAGTGACAGACAACTCTGACTCATGCGAGTACACCACGGATGCCTCACCGTCATGCGCCTTCATGATCTTCACTACCTCGTCTCCCCGCCAAACGTACAGCTCCCCACTCGCAGTGCCAGTCACGAACTCTTCTCCGAAGGTGCAGCCGCATGGGAAGACCTGGAGTGTTCCCTTCTTCCCTACGCGACCACGCTTCGATACCAGAGTCTTGCCCTCTGTCGACCAGAACAACACGTGTTTCGCTCCTCCAGTGACGAGCCTTCCTCCATTCCCAAAGAACGAAGCAAAGTGGTTCACGCCTTTGTCGCCTTTTGCTGTCGCGCGGAGCTTTGCGAGAGTCCACGAGCCATTGCTCGCGTCTTCCCACAGCGCGACGGAGTGATCGTCGTCGTTACCGACACTTGCGAGGAGCTTCATGCCTGCACTGAACGCGAGCGACACCACGCCGCGCGAGTGGAATCCCTTTAGCTCACAGCGCAGCTCCCCAGAGTGTGCATCCCAAAGCCGAATCGTTGGTTTCTTGCCGCGCTCGCCTGTCGCAATAACACCTCGAGAGGCATTCGACATCGCAAAGCTTATGATGTCGTCGTTGTGGTACAGATGGTGGCGCTGCAAGTGCGCGACAGGATCGTAGATCACGCCGACTGCAGCGGTGTGGTACACGATCTCGTCTCGGTCGTTGTAGACCAAATTCTGGTGCGATAGCTCGGTTTGGTAGCCATACACCCAGTCGAGCTCTAGGCTCAAATCCGGCTCGCGGGAGTTCGGTGTCGGAGCGTTGGTTGGTGCCACGATAGCACCCATCCAGGGTTTAACTGCCATGAACTCATCACCCACCGGATCATCATCAAAGTCTTCAGTATCGATACTGATGTCGTCCGCGTCGTCGTCGCTGGTGACGATCTTCTCACTTCGTATTCCACCGAGCAACGGTGTGTTCTTCTCGTATATGGGTACCTCGTCCGCTGCTTCGTCATGGTCACGAACAACTTTCCATTCCATCACGCACCGATCGTTCCCTCCCACACTCACCACGTACCCATCGCCTGCACTCCACCGGACGTTCGTGACGTGCGACGAGTGTCCTCGGTACTCTAGCGACCCCGCATTCTTCGCCACGCACGGATATCGATAGAGTTTCACGAGCCCAAAGTCGTCGGAAGTGGCGAGCAAGTCTCTCTGTGCATTACGATCCACGGCGTTGATGTCTGTTCCGTCGGAACACGGCGGCCAGATACCTTGTACTGGCCACCCGAGCACACACGTCCACGTCTGCCAGTTTATATCCTTGGCGCTGCTCGCTGATGTGATATGTCTCCCGCTCGTGGCGTCACTGAAGAGCAGTTCGTACGCGCCGCAGTTGCTCTGTAAAGTCTTACTGTCGCTTGAAAAGTCCAGGTGAGTAATGTAACTCTGATGTTTGGCGAACGTCGCGGTCTTGGTCACTTTCTTGCAGCTTGCATCGTGCAGTTTGTACAGGTAGATGTGATGATCATGCGATCCGACCGCTAGAATCGTGCCGTTTGGCGAGAACTTCACCTCGCTGATCGGCTGCTTCGAGGGTTTGTCTTCGAACAGTTTGGTCAGGTCGCTGTACCGCAGCAGGACGATGCTTCCGGCTTTGCTTTGAGCTCCCTTGGACGAAGTGCGCTGCGCATTCTGACCTCCATAACCAATCGCAGTCGCATCCAGCTGATCTGCGATTGCGCATGCTCGAGCTGCACACTCCAGCTTCGTCATGCGCAACTGAGTCTTTTTGCTCAGACACCACACGCGCAGCGTTTGATCATCACCGACAGTGCAGTACTCTGGCTTCTTCGGGTGACACGCGAGTCCCCACACCTCCATCGCGCAATGTCCTCGCGTCACAACATTCACGACATTCGCATTCGATCCGCTAATATCGACCTCGAGGAGATCGCTCCCGCCAGTCCCGACCAAAAACAGTCTCGACGAGCGGTTGCTTGAACACACTGAGCGAATGGTGGGGCAGTGGAGAGGCATTGTAGACGCTAGCTGCTTCAGATCGACACTCGCGAGTGGCCGCACGTCGAGATCCCAAACCATGATCTTCGCGTCCTTCCCGCCCGTGATCAGCTCGGTTCCGTCTCTCCCTCCTGCATACAGCGCAAACGCATTCGCTGCATGTGCTGTCACGATCTTGGAGAGTTCGTTCGAAGACTGGAAGACATAGAGATCTCCGTTCGATGCGCCTGCAACTATCTGCTTCCCAAATGACACAACGCACTCGAACGTGGATGGCGCCTTGCCGTTCTTGTGCTTCGCTTTGCCGAAGATCGCCTTCTTGGACGTCAAGTTCTTGCCCTGCTCAGTCCAGAACCGAATGTGCTTCTCGCCGCATGTAACCCAGCCGCCTGTGACAGCATTGAAGCACATGCCTACGACGTTGTTGCGCTCTCCCTTCGCGCTTGCTGTCAGCACCCCGTTCTCCCACGAGTACACTGCGACGGAGTGGTCGTCGTCGCCACCGACACTGCCTAGTTTCCTGCCGTCACTCGAGAAGCAAAGTGCAGACACGAAACGTTGATGAAAGCCTTCAAGGCATGAGATCGCCGCGCCGGTGGTAGCGTTCCACGTGTAGATCTTCGGTCGCTTCCCCATCTGAGCAGTAGCAAACATGGAACCGTTCGGGTGTGCGCAGAGTGCCACGATGTCGTTATCGTGGCTCTTGAAGAAGCTCTGGCGCTGCGTGCTCTTGTCGAAGATGACGGCAAGTGCTGCCGCGTGGTATACGATCTTCCCATTTGTGTCGTACCGCGCGTTGTTGGATGCGCTCTGCGCCTGGTACCCATGAATGCGCTCGAGTTCCAGCCTTGCGTCGGGAGGAGCGCTGCTCAGTTTCATTGAGCTCGCGTTTGAGGGTGGCACTACAGCTCCTAGCCATGGTTTGACAGCCATAAACTCATCTCCCACGTCATCGTCAGTCGACGCCAACTCGAGTGGGTCTCTTCGTTGCCTCTCGAGGAAGCTGTCGCTCTCGCTGCTAGAACTGACGTAGGCATCAAAGTACGGATCACTCTCAAGTGACTTCTTCGTCGCTGCCTTCTCGTGCTTCCAGACAAAGACACATCGATCATTGCCTCCGACAGACACGAGGAAGTTGTCGAGCGGAGACCACCGTACATTTGTCACGTGGGATCCGTGACCGCGCAGCTCGACGGACGAAGACTTCTCTAGCACGCACGGGTACCGGAAGAGCTTAACCTTGCCAGAGTCGTCGCCTGTCGCCAGCAAGGTGCCGTCTTTCGACCGGTCGAGCGAGTTCACGTCGGTGCCGTCGCTGCATTCTTCCCAGATGCCCTGCACCGACCAACCCAGCGTCGCTGTCATCGTATGCCACCGCTCGTCGCGAAATGTGGCGGCGCCAGTCATGTGTTTCGCTGTTCCTACCTCGCAGAACAGCAGTTCGTAAGCACCGCATGTGGTCTGGAGGTATTTTCCATCTGAAGAGAAATCCACGTGCGTCACGTAGCTCGAGTGCTTCTTAAAGACCTGCTGCTTGGCGAAGCCCTTGAGCACGTCATAAAAGTACACATTCGAGTCGTGGCTTGCGACGGCAAGCACGCGGTTGTCCGGCGAGAACTTGATATCGCTTACCCACTTCTTCGGGTCGAAGCACGGCTCCTTCACCTTCGCAAGATCGCTCTCTCTGTACACGACGAACCCGCCAGACACGTTCACTTGGTTCTTTGCCGACACACCACCCTTTGACTGCTTCCCCGCCGGTGCGTGAGAGCTGATGCCGTCCGAACCGATCCCTACTGCGATGAGCTTTCCGTCGCCAGAGTAGGCGCATGCTCTGCCTGGATACTCTAAGCGGACAGCCCGCACTTCTCGCTTCGTCTCCAAGTCCCAAATGCGCAGCGTTTGGTCGTCGCCAACCGTGCAGCACTGCTGATTGTACGGATGCGGATCGAGTCCCCAGAGCTCACCTTGAAAGTGACCTTTTGCAAGTGCGTCGTCGCGCTTGTTCTGCCCTGTGCTCGCGTCGATCTCGTAGATCGCTGAGGCTTGTGTGCCCAACAGGATCGTCGACTTGTCAGGAGACAAGCAACAGCTCCTTATCGAGAAGTACTGTGTGTGCTTCACAGATGCCAGTACCGTGTCTGCGAGCACAATCGGTCCTCCAACCTGCTTGAGCTTCTCGTCCCACAAGAAGAGCTTTCCGTCCTTGCTGCCCGACACAAGCAGCCCAGAGCTCCAGTGAAGTGCGTTTACCGCCGCGTTGTGTGCCTTCACTACCCCTGACAGGTCTCGTCCGTTGAAGAGGTAGAGATGTCCATCGTTGGTTCCGACGACCACCGCTGACGACGAACCTTTCAGAAGATATTCAGCGACGAGGAACGGCTGCAGCGTCCCCTTCTTGCCCAGCAGTGCCTTCTTCGACCGAAGCGCCTTGCCGCCGTCCTCGATCGTCCAGAACTCGATGTACTTTTGCCCGCACACGAGGAACTCGGACGACGCTGCCGGACCGACTGCAACGTGGAACGGGACTGCCTTGTTGCCCTTCGCGAAGACCTTGAGCGTCGCCGATTTCCATGCATCTTTCGACTCGTACACGCCAATGCTGTGATCGTCGTCGCCTCCGATGGTCACGAGAAGCTCGTCAGACAAGAACGTGATCTGCAAGACGCCACGCTGATGAAAGCCTTGGAGCACGCACTTGGTCTCCATCGATGCGAGATCCCACACGATGAGCTTCGGACGCCTCCCGATCTCGCCGCTTGCTGCGAGAGGCAGCCTTGGATGCAAGCACACGCACAGCACGTCGTCTGTATGCGCGAGCTGATGGCGTTGCTTCATTGTTCGGGTGTTGAGCACAACACACGCGGCTGCAGCAGGATACACGATCTCGTCTGGCCGCCCTCCACTGTTGCTACTGCTGCTGCTGTGCGTGAGGATGTAGCGCACGTTGTTCCTCGCGTTTTGCGCGCTGTACCCAAAGATCCAGTCGAGTTGGATCGAGACGAGAGGCGCAGCGCGCGACATTGGGGGGACCTTGCTCGGTGGCACGATCGCTCCTTTCCAAGGCTTCACAGCGAGGAACTCGTCGCCGCCATGGTCGTCGCTTGCGCTCACGTCCACCACCTGATCGCTTTCATCATCCTGAGACTCTGTTCTCGCAAGCAACACGCGCTTGAGTCGATTCGCCTCCTCGTTTGCCTCAACTGAAGCGGTGCTGCCGCCAAAGTCTCCATCATTGTCCTCCTCATCCTGGAAGTTCGCGTCTGCAAGGTCGAAGAAAGCGAGCAGCGACTTCGCTGCCTTGTTGCGAGCGCAGTAGTCACGGAACTGCTCGCAGGTGATCGAGAGCTGGCTGATCCCGCTGCTACTAGATCCTGAAGCAGTAGCACCGGCGATCTCCCGGAAGACCCGGTCGGCAAGCATATCGACCTCGTCTTCGTCGATGACCCATGGAGCGGCGTTGCTGAGCTGGTGCTTGGTCGCTGCAGTTGCCGAGACGGGCTTGATGATTCGCGCAAGTCCTGTGAGCGTGGACTTGAGCGAGATGGTGAACTCGTCGAGGTCGAGCGCACCATCTTCGGACATATCCCACGAGTCGAAGATGAGGTCGATCTTGTCCTCAAGAGACGCCGCGCTTATGAACACGATCGCTGAGAGGAACTCGAGCGCGTCGATCACAAGTGGGTGCTCCGGGTGGTGGCGGTGCTGCTGCATCGAGAGCAGCGAGGATGACTTACTCGGATGCTGTGGAGGAGGAGGGTACGGTTGCTGGAAGCGTGGGTCGAGGAAGATCTCGAAGGCTCGGTCGGCATGCTTGCTCGCGCGCTGTGAGGACGTGTTCGGGTCCAGGAAGTGCGCGGTTCGACAGCAGATCTGTCGCAGCTGTGTCCGCGTGAGTGCAAAAGATGTCGCGCAGTCGTAGAAGTTGCGCCAGTACGCCTCGATCGCGTGCACGCGCAGGTTGTCGAAGGGCAGGATCGCGTCCACGAGCGCGAACGACTCGGGGTCTTTGAGCGCTGCCTGCAACGCGTTGCCCATCGAGGTACGTGTTTGTGCAAGCGCACAGAGTACGTGTATGTCCTCCGTCGCCTTGTCCAAGAGGCTTGAGCGGTGACGCGTCGCTTTGCGTTTGGCAAAGAAATTGCCGCGAACCAAGTCTGTGAGAGCGAGCGGTGAATGCCTTTGCCATGTCGGAGGTGTGAAGCTCGATCACCGTGCGAGCTCGATAGCTCATCAGCAAACGATACTCAGTGCCGTTGGCTTCGAAGTCGTCGCAGTTTGTTGACTGTGTACAGAGAGCGCAGCCGACAGGAAACAAGACGAGCAAACTCCGGCTTGCAGCAATTCAGCAACGAAGGTGCCAAGCGAGCCGCGAAGCACAGGAACCAAGGCGCGGAAGGAGCGCTCGTGCCTTCGACCGCTATGTAGGTGCCTTTCACTATAAAGTCAGTGCTGGCTCATTCATATTGCCACTTGTAGGTGAGTTGGCGCCGCGGACTCTCGGATGTGTGTGTGTGTGTTTTGTGTCTCGAGGGCAGCACTTTACAAGTATCACTTCGCCCGCGCACACCACTGGTGCGGCACTCATAGTTCGCTCTCATACTTCCTTGCACACGCGCGCAGCCTCCCGCCGCTGCGCTCGCGCGCTCTGCCAGACGACGAAGTCCATGAAGAAACCAAACCCGATCTGGATCACGAACGAGAGCGGCAGCAGCACCATCTCGAGCATGCTGTTGGCTCGCGGCCCGCTGCCGTTTGCGAGCATGCGGACGATGAAGATCAGTGCCTCGTTCGTGATGCTGAACTGCCCGTCGCTGATGCCGTCGATGAGCGACTGTGCCACGACGTCCGGGTGCAGCAGCTCGCTCGCGCCTTCGATCACTTTTGTCTCCTCGGGCTTGTTCCGAGCCTCCTCAATGTACATGGGCGTGTCGATGTTGCCCGGGTAGAAGATGCTCACGCGGATGCCAAACTCCTCAAGCTCTGCGCGCAGTGCCTCCGCGAGTCCGCGTGTGGCGTACTTGGAGCCGGCGTAGTGCGTGAAGCCGACCCACGAGATCAGCGCGAGCGCCGAGCTCACGATCACGACCTGGCCACCCTCGCCCTGTTTGAGCATCCCCGGCACGGCGGCCTTGACGGCGTGCACGACGCCGAAGTAGTTGACGTTTGTGATTTCGGGGAAGAGCTTCGGATCCGTCTTGAGGAAGTAGTCCGGCAGCGAGATCCCTGCAGAGCAGATGAGGTGGTCGACTGCACGGCCGTGGTGCTGGACGGCGGCGCTCACGGCGCTTTGCACGGCTGAGAAGTCCGTGACGTCGCACGACTGGATGAACACGCGCGCCGGTACGCGCGAGCTCTCGGCCTCGACCGCCGCCTGCGCCACGTAGAGGTTGTCGAGGCGGCGCGCCAGAAGTGAGACCTTGGCGCCGGCGCGCGCGTACTTTTTGGCGATCGAGAGCCCGAGCCCCGAGCTGCCGCCCGTGATGAGCACGTGCTTGCCGTCGACATGGAAGCCCGGCGCGCGCAGTTTGGTGGTCACATGCGACTGTGGGGGACGAGTATTGAGAGTGTGGCCGTCAGGATGCGCCATGGATGCTCACACTCGAATAGTGCGCAGGAAGAAGGAGGCGCACCAGCAGGATGAGCAGCACGACAGCGACGGCAACCGCGACGGCGACCCACCAGAGACCCATGCTGAGCTGCTGGTGACGGAAGTCGCGTCCGAGCGAGCAAATGAGCGGAGAGGGAGTGGGAGTGGAGGGAAAGCTCGTTGATTGGCATGCATAGACGGGACATATGGATACTGCAGTACTTTGCCGTCAAACGGACAAAGATGGCTACCACCAGCGAAAGGGTTCTTCGTAGCAGACAAGTGCACATGCGCACACGCACGCACACACGCCCTCGCAAGAGAGAGAGAGAGAGAGAGGCCCACGTCCTTATTCAATAACCTAACGATCGGTACGTGCTGGTGTGTCTCGTGGCGGACACCGGGCACTGCTTCACAGCCGCAAAGCTACACGCCCAACCTGTCTGCCTGTCTGACGTCTCTTTCTCTCCCAACAAACTCTCTCGCTCTCTTGCAAGGAGCAAGCACGCGGCGCGTTGCTTTTCTTTATGCGCCTCGGGGCTTCGGGCCGCCGGCCGTCTTCGCCATAATGATCTGGTCGACGCGGAGCACTGTGATCGCCGCATCCGCTCCCAGTCGGATCGCTGAGAGCTTTGTCTGGAGGTGGTCCCAGATGCCCTTACTCAGCGCATCGGTGATCACATGGGTCTTCTCTTCGTCCTGCGAGAGAAGTCCAGTCGCAACGCAACATATACATCAGCCGATCGAATATCGGACCACCCTCAGCTCACCACCACGCAACACTCACATCGACGTCCACGCCGGCGTTCAGGTTGCCCGCCGCGTGCGCCGCGTACAGGGTCGAGATCACCTCGGTCGCCATCTTGCCCGAGTTCTCGGCCAGGATGCGCGGCACGACCTCGAGCGCGTCGCCGAACTTCTTGATCGCGTACTGGTCGAGGCCAGGCGTGGCCTCGCCGAAGCTCTTCACCTGGCGCGACAGCTCCACCTCCGCAGCGCCGGCACCAGCGACGAAGCGCGGGTCCTTGCACGCCGCCTTGACGCAGTTCACACCGTCGTCTGCAAATGTGGTGGATCAATGAACAGGCAGTGGGTGTGAGAGGCACTCACTTTATCTCAGTGATCCCCTTCCCCCCTCCTCCACTCTTTCCGCCACAAGCAGCTAACGAGCACCACAGTAAGACATAAAGCGTACCGATCGCGCGCTCAATGTCGTTGAGCACGTTCTCCGTGCTCGCACGCAGGATGATGGTCGAGATCTTGGCGTCCTCCTGCTCCTGGTTGAAGACCGTGACCTTCTTGCCGCCGATCTCCTTGACGCTCACGCTGTCGCAGAAGCCCATCTCATCCGGCGTCGGCGCGCCCAGGCGCACGAGCGCGTTCGCGTTCACGGCGCGGCAGAGGCGGCGCAGCTCCCACTTGGACGTGATCTTGACCGCGAGCAGGTTGTACTTGTCGAGGAAGTGCAGCGCCATCTCCGAGATGGAGCCGCCCGAAACAACGACGGTCGCACCGCTCTCGGCCACGCCACGGATCGCCTCCTCGAGGCGCTGCTCCTCGCCCTTGTTGTAGTTCATGAGCTCGTCGGCGTCCTTGAGCAGCACCGTGCCCTTGGCCTCGGTCGCCGACACCTCAATGCCGCAGCCGAAGATCGCAACCTTGGCGCCCAGCGCCTTCTTCACGTTGCCCTCAGCGTCGCGCTGCACGACCATACCCTTGATGACCGTCGAGTCGTAGAGGTTGCCGCCGCGGATCTTGCAGACGCGGATGTTATCGACGTTGAGGCTTGGCTTCTTCGGGGCGCTCGGCATGACGTTGAGCGCCGCCTCGGCCACAAGCCGCGCGAGCAGATCCTCGTAGCCGTACTGCTTGGACGCGAGCGCGGTCTTGATGCCCTTCTGCAGCTCGGCGCTGTCGCGCAGGTCGGTGAGCCGCACGCTCTCGAGCGCCTCGAGCACCTGCACGCACTTGTCGTACGCCTTCTGGTAGCCCGTGACGATCTCGCTCGCGTGCAGTCCCATGCGCAGCAGGCTCGCGGCCTCGAGCAGCAGCTCGCCCGCGAGCGACACGGCAAGACACGTGCCGTCGCCGAAGTCGTTCTCCTGCATCTTGGCGGCCATGACGACCATGCGCGCCGCCGGGTGCACGACCTCGAGCTCCTTGACGATCGTCGCCGTGTCGCTTGTGACGAAGATCCGCTCGAGGTGGTTGATCACGAGCTTGTTCATGCCGTTCGGTCCGAGCGACGACCGCGTGATTGCTGCGAGCTGCTTCACGGCGTCGATGTTCTTGGCCACGGCCTCGTCCACGCCCTCAAAGTGTTTGTGGCCCTCCTTGAGCAGCGACGAGAGCCCGCCGGCGACGTTCAGGCCCATGGACTTGGACATGGCTACTGCTGCTGCTGGTGCTGGTGCTTAGGAGCGCACAGAGAGGGGAGAGGGGTGCGCGCGTGAGGTGATCGCTTGCTCGCCTTTTTCGATATCGGGATCTTCCCAACGCCACACAATCGAACTGGGAGCAAACAACTATACTTTATCCAAGAGGAATAGTGCTATGTGAGGAGAGACCAGACACTATTTGCGCAGCGAAGTATACTTTGAGCAACATATCTAGCGCTGATAGCGACTGCTCACACATGGGAGGGCGATACGGGAATTACATACAGCACAAGCATGGGAGCATTCCCACCACACACTTCACCATCGCTTACATATCACACCTACGTAGCACGCCCACCTACGCGTGCTCGCTCGCTTGCTCGCTCACTCCTGCTGCTCGTCCAACTGGCCGAAGAACTCGCCGCTGATGCAGATGAGCACGTTGAGCGCCTGAAGCTGATGCCGCGGCGTCTTCGGCTTCTCACTAGCTGCTTCTGCTCCTATTGCGGCATCGTCCTCCTTATAGTCATCGCCACCACCACTTCCGCCGATGGCGTGAAGCTCGTTGCGCAGCAGCCAGCAGCGCCGCAGCAGCTGTCGGATTGTGGCCGCCACGCCCGCGTGCACGGGTTTGTCCAGGCGCGCGAGCAGCGCGTACAGCCACACTCCACGCGCGCGAGAGAGCGCCGGTGCGTCCTCAAGCCACTCGGCATGGTACTCGAGTAGCCGCCGCGTGAGCACCTGGTCGAACTGCAGCAGCAGGCGCAGGTGCGGCGGCGTCGCCAAAAAGAACGCGCGCCAGCCATCGGCGTCAGCCATGCGCGGCACGTCCGTGCGCAGCGGGGACCCCCCACCACCTCCTTCGTCGCGGTCGTCGGGAGCACCGAGCTCCTGCCAGCGCGCGATGAGCTGCCGCAGCTCTGCAAAGTCTGCCAGCAGCGCGCGCCGCCAGCTCTCGCGCGGCAGCAGCGACGGGTCGGCGGGCGGCGCGAGCGGCGCCAGGCGCGGCATGTTCGGCGTCTGCCGCGCATCGAACGCGCGCGGGTCCACGTCCGCCGCCACGACCACGTCTGGGATGCCCTCTGCCTCGATCCGCACGCGCCAAAGGTACTCTTGCACGTCGGCGGGCGGCACGCCGAGACGCATGCGGCGTACGATCGCGGGGACGTCCGCCGCGCCGGCCACCGGCAGCGCCGTGGCCATCATTTCGGGCTTCTGAAATATTTCACGCTGCGGTTGGGAGCCAAAGACTCGCGTAAACTACAGCCCGAGTGTCAACCACATAACAATATCTGCGAACGCATCGCGAGTGCCGAGCTCGAGCAGCTACCGATGGACGTGCCGTCGTGGCACCCGGCGAACCAGGACGCGGACGCCGCGCGGCGGCTGCTCATGGCGCCGGCCGCCGTCGCGCCGCGCACCGAGTTCAAGGTGATGCCCGGCTCGAGCGCGGACACGAGCACGGAGGCCGGACGACAGCTCATGAACGACCTCAGCGGCGGCGGCGACGGCGGCGCGGCGTTTGGCGGCCGCGGCTTCTTCGACGCGTCCGACAGGTGCCGTTAGTGTCGGCGCGCAGCCTCGTGCAGCTGCGAGTACGCTTTGCTCACGACTTTCTTTTGTCTCTGGAGCGCAGGTTGTACCTGCAGGAGCAGCGCAAGATCGAGGAGGCGCAGAAGAGCAGGCGCAAGGCCGAGGAGGACGCGCGTAGGTCGCCCGGCGGCGCTTGACAAGCTGCATTCACGCACTGGCGTGCATCGCTGGCTAAGAATGAACGGATGCGTGTGTGGTGTCGACAGAACTCCAGAGCTTCCGCTCGACGTCGCTCAAGCTGCAGCAGGCGCAGAGGCCGTTGCTGACGGTGACGCCAGATGTCATCGCTCCGAAGACCCCGGGAGGCAGTGACCCGACCCAAAACAACACGAGCAGCAGCAGCAAGAAGAAGCCGCTGTCTGCAGTCGTGACGATCAAGCCTAAGAAGCGCAGCGCAGCGACAGAAGTAGCGTCGGAGAGCAGCAACAAGAAGGCGAAGCCAGCCAAGAAGCAGTCACTTGGAGCGCCCGCCGAGAGTAACAGGCAAAGCACCGAGGTGTCACCGCGGACTACAGGCAGTACCTCCAAGCCGTCAACGAAAACGGCTTCTGCTGCTACTACTACTACTACTACTACTGCTGCTGCTGCTGCTGCTGGCAAATCCGCAACACCAACCGCCGTAGCCACTTCGGGATCGCTGCTTCTCGGCTACTCTAGCAGCAGCGACAGCGAGGGAGACTAACCCGAATGAACGTCGCTGTCATTTGCTCGTTGGCTGCTTCAGCTCGTGATCTCTGAGGACCTCCATCTTGTGATCCGATCAACTACCGTAGTGTCGATGGCGCTTGGCATCGTCGATTCGCATGACAGGCAGCCACTGGAGTAGAAGAGAGGACACGCCGCTTGCACACTCACCCACATGTACGTTTATCGAATGTATGCACTTCTATTGCCTTACATCTCCTGCAAAACCGCTGGCCTCTAGTCGCTGTCGTCAAAGGTGATCTTGGTCGCCTTCTGGTTCACATCGACGTTCTTGGCGAACGCACCGTAGAGCTTGTGCTCCTTCTTCTTGACGTGCGTGCCGAACTTGGTGAGGTCCACTGGCACGTCCTGGTTCGAGTCGCGCAGCAGGTTAACAAGCTCGCCCGCGCGCGGCTTGTCATTCGCCGTGAAGAACGTGTGCGCCGTGCCCTTCTTGCCACCGCGACCCGTACGCCCAATGCGGTGAACGTAGTCTTCGATCGTGAGCGGGAACGAGTAGTTCAGCACGTATTCGACGCCCGGGATGTCCAGGCCGCGCGCAGCCACGTCCGTGGCGATCAGCAGCGGGATCTTGCCCGACTTGAACTGCTCTACCGCCTCCGTGCGCTGCGCCTGGTTGCGGTCACCGTGGATCGCGACGCACGTCCAGCCCTTCTGTTGCAGCATACGCTCGACGCGGTCTGCCTCCTTCTTGTACAGCACGAACAGCAGCACACGGTTCTTGCGCGAGCTGTGGTACTTCTGCAGCAGCGTGTGCACCCGCGCGTCGCGAGCGCGGTCTTCGATCACCTCCACCAGCTGCGTCACGTTCTGGCTCGCCGCAAGGTCGTCCGAGCCGATCGTGACCTTCACCGGGTCCGTCAGGAACTCGTGCGCGAGCTTCTGGATCGACTGCGGCCACGTTGCGCTGAACATGGCGATCTGACGCTCCGCGTGGGTCGACCCAATAATCTTGCGGATGTCTTTTTCGAAGCCCTCGTCCAGCATGCGGTCTGCTTCGTCCAAGACGACAAACGTCACCTTCGACAAGTCGCACGCGCGCTCCTCAAGCAGGTCCTTGAGACGTCCAGGCGTGGCCACCACCACGTGCACGCCGTTGCGCAGGATCTTCTTCTGCTCGTTCTTGGGCACGCCGCCGTAGATGCACGTGCTGCGCAGGCCGCAGTGCTTGCCCGCCTGCGTGATTACCTCCGAGCTCTGCATCGCCAGCTCGCGCGTCGGCGCGACCACGAGCATACGCGGGCCTGGGTGCTTGGGCGAGATCGCCGGCTGTGCTGCGATGTGGATGAGTCCCGGGATCGAGAACGCCAGTGTCTTGCCAGAGCCCGTCTCGGCGATGCCGATGATGTCGCGCCCGGACGCCAGGATCGGCCAGCACTGGCTCTGGATCGGCGTCGGCTTGCTGAAGCCTGCCGTGGTCTTGAGGAACTTGGCGTCGAAGGTGACGTCGGCGAAGCTGCGGATCGGGCGGTACAGGCAGTTGTTGCCGCTGATCGTCATCTCGTTCTCTGTGTGGAACGCCGCGACCTCATCATTCGTCATCTTCGCCGTCGCCTTGCTCTCGACGTAGAACGATTTGGCGAAGCTCCCGTCCTTCGCGGGCGGCTGCTGGTACGGGCCATTTGAGAAGTCGGACGTCGGAGCGACATCCGCGTCGCTGGCGCCGTCCTTCTTCTTCTTGCTCTTCTTGTCCTTCTTCTGCTTCTTCGCATCCGAGGTGGCGATCGCGACGTCGACAGCCGCAGGGCTCCCACCGTCCGTCTCCTCCTCCTCCTCGCGACGGCGCTTCTTGTCTTTCTTGGACTTCTTCTTCTCGCTCGTGGTCGCCGCTGCCGCAGTGGCCTGCTGCTGCTCTTTCTCTTCCTGCGCCTTGCGCTCCGCCTTCTTCGCCTTCTTCGCCTCCTTGCGCTGGCGCTTGGCGTCGACGTCCGCCGCGGCTCCGCTCATGACTGCTGTTTGATGTGCGTGATGCTGGCGGGCGAGCGTGCGAATAATGAGCTCCAAACGTTGCGGCTAGCGGAGCTGTTCCAGCCAATGGTGTTCGCGCGTCTTAAATACGATTCGACGCGACTAGGTACGATTCGCCAATTTTGTAGCGTGTTCTGTTACACAACTTCTGTATCAACGAGTTGAACATCTTCTTTGTTATGCTTCCAGGTGCTCGCTAGCTCGTGTGCAGCCGGCACCACTCAATGATCTCGCTCTGTCATCCAATACGCCAAACCTTCATCACGAGATTCCGGGCTATGACCATAGTAAGATTGTCAAGTTGGGCCGACCGCCCAGACACTCGCTCAGGACACTACATCGCAGGACTGACATCTCAGCGTGCGAGGTTTCGAGAGCTTCGCTTTCGCGCGCAAGCTCAGCACGGGTAGTGCACTCGAAGAAGGTCGCAGGCGCGAAGCTGCGTGAGCTCTCTCTCTCTCTCTCTCTCTCCTGCGAGGTAGGGGGAGAACCTGAGATTATGAGTGGACACACGCGCTTATACTTGTGCCTCCTCCCATGACCGACAAGGTTGATGCTGGGAAAAGGCTTTTCCAGCCTGTGCGCGCGCATGTGTGCGCGACAGCGATAGATGCCGCAGTAGCGCATCGCGTTCAAGTCGAGTGTCAAGATTTGGGAAGGTTGACCTTCCACCAGGGCGTGGTCGCACACGCGCACCAGCATATATCGACAGTGACGAACGATGTCGATTCGATCTTGTTTGTGTGGTGGTAGACTCGGAAATCATCACCAACAAAAAGGTGCGCGTCATGTGCGAGATGAGGTTGGTGCGTACATGCATAATCCGGATGTCCTCAACTCAGTGTCGGAAGCATGACGAAGAAGCACCAGCATTCGATCGATCCTGCGCGAAGACACCTCGCACGCGCGCGCTCTCTCTCGCGCATTGCCGATGTTCTACTTCTTCTCTGTCGCTGCAGCCGTCACCACCCTTTTCGAAGCCGGCGACGGCGGTACTGATTGTCGAACTCCACTGAGTGTCTGGTGCATGCTACGAGTACGTACTAGTACGTACATGCATTGCGCTCCGTCATGCACCAATGTGTTCGATGTGCGCGGCTTTCTCGAGGGTGTGGAAGTGTCGACACTCAGCCACGTGGCAGCTCGCGATGCTGCTTTCTCGCGAGTCGCTAGGCGCTCACAATCGGCAAATGCGGCGCACTCGAGCAGCTCGGCGTGCATGCAGCGGTGGCGAGATGCTAGTGCTCTCTTAAAAACGCACTGCGTGGAGCAAGTAGCAGCGCTGCGCTCGTCCGAGCACTGCTCAGTATCAAGCTCACTTTCTCTCTCGAAGACTCGATGATCATCGTATCAGAACGTGTTGATTTGGAAGGAAGAGGATGCGGCGCGCACACAAGTGCGCACCAGGAACGCAGACAAGTCACGACTTGCGCACGGCCGCAAACTTCGCGCGCAGCCTTTCTATCTGTAACCCAAGTTGCCCGTGCGGAGTGAACATCGCTATGGTGACTAACCAAGTTAGCTCGCAACGCGAACGGAAGATCTCTCGGTCGGACGCATGTGCGGTAGCTGGCTGGCTAGCGACGTCTTCAACAGCAACCCAGCAAGAGCTGGTGGATCTGCAAAGCTATCAAGAAGCAAGCAATGCGTGCAGAGCAAGCAAGCACAAGGCCGTGTTGCTGCTGCTGCCGCGGCGGCGTGTTCTGTTTTCCATCGCGCCACCGCGCGCGCATTCCTCTCGAGTTCCTGTCGTGGAAACGAATTTTTCAAAACCACGACGACATGAATGAAGCTGTGGGCTTCATTCCTATCCTGCAAAGTCGGGTCCAGAGGCGGCTTCGCTCCTAGTTTTTCAGGCTGGGAATGCAATGGCGGTGGTGGCTCTGAGATGCCCAGCATCAGCTTCGCTTCGCATGCTCCTGCTGTTGTTGCTCCTGCTGCTGTGGCTGCTGTTGGCATGTCACCGGTGCGAGAACAAGCAGCGGAGCCAGCAGTGGATTCTGGCCAACCCAATTCGGGCGAGCACAGGCGCGCGCTGCTACTTGTCGCGAACAAGAAAGCTTGCAGGCTCCAGTGCGAGAGAGGTGAAAGCTAGCAAGCAAGCGATGGAGCAGATTTGTTGCGTGTCGGCGGGGCTGTCTGGTTGGCTGACTGGCTGCTGCTGCAACAGCAACCTGCACTTCGATCGATTGAGGGTCTTCTTCCTGCTGACGTCAGTTGCTGTTGTGTCCGTCGCCGACAGCGATCTAGCGAGCGGTGTGGGCAAATGTACAGGCAAAGTGTGTATCCATTACAGGGGTGCGCGAACCTTTTCAAGCACACCACGGATCCTCAGCAACAACAACGAGATAACCATGAAAGTAAAAAAGCACACGAAGGGCAACAACAACAACCACAGCAAGACCGCCACGACTGGTAGCGACGCCTCGACGCGAAGGTTCGCTGAAAACTCGCGTCTCGACTCGCGTCTCTGGACCGAGAGTGTGAGTGGATGGATGGATCGGAAGGATGGATCGCGCGCGCTTGCTAGCCATTGCAAGAGCGGGCGAGCGAGCGAGCAAGCAAGGGTATTGCACAGCAGGGAGAAGGCGCACACATCGCTAGCAGCCAACGACTCGTGCAGCCAAGGTCTCTGCGAGCAGACGCCGTCGTGAGAAATAGCACACATTTTGGCGCTAGGGACACCATTGCTCGTGCTTGTCCTTGTCGATGAGCACTAGCCACAGCAAGCCTGAATTTCGTGTGGGCCACATGGCCAGCTGGAAATCGCGAAAACGTACACCTCTAAAAAAAGATATGAGCGACAGGGCGACGAATCCCTAGCCCTAGACGGGTCGTCGCGCGTTCGGCGAACTTTGCGCGTCTCTGATTGACTTGACTTGATGAAAGTATACTCAATCTACGTCCAATAGTGAAATTCAAAGAAGGGTGGTGCACGACTCCACGGTACAGTACTGCTTCAGATTCTTCACTATCGTCAACTCTGCTCCAGTGCAAGCACTTCGAGCTTGAGTGCTTGTTCCCCATTGTACAACGCTCTGGATTCTGCACAGGTGGTCAAAGAAGGCAGGCAGGCAAGCAAGCAGGCAGGCAGGCAAGCAGGCTTCTTCGCGTTCCCCCACACCCCCACATACATACACTCGCGCGAGCGCTCCTCGCACGCCCACACGCACAGACGCTCAGGCTCGCTCGATGCGCAGCGTTCAGGTCGAGCGCATGCGCTCGCTCAGCGACCTCCCGCGGCTGCATGAGTTCGAGCGCGCGATGCAGATGGAGCTCGCGCAGGCTGACGGCCGGGAAGAGATGTTCCTGCGCTCGTCGTCGGGGCTCAGCGCGCTCTTCAAGACGCTCGGCCACGAGCACGCGCGCCCGTACCTGCGCTACGCGCTGCGCGACGTCTTCGGCGACAAGAGCACGCTCTACCACCGCACGGCAGTCACATCACCCGCACAAGTGCGCGAGTACGCGCAGCACATCATCCGGCGGCTCATCAAGGCGCTCCACTACGCGCCGCTCGTGCTACGCGCGGCATGCAAGTTTGTGCTGCGCGAGTACTGCAAGGCGTTCCCGGCGAGCCGACAGCACACGACGATCGTGGTTGGCGGAGTCGTCTTCCTACGGCTCGTGAACCCGGCGCTGATCAAGCCCGAGATGCTGGGCTTTCCGCCTCACACCGCGCGCTCGCTGCCGGTGTGCGTGCAGATCGCCAAGATGCTGCAGCACACGCTAAGCGGCAACTTGCTGAACGAGAATGCGCCGGATTGCGCGCTCGGCAACGTCTTCATCACACAGTACCAGCCGCAGGTCGCGAGCTTCCTGGAAGAGTTCACGCAGGTGTGTCTCGAGCAGCAGCCGCAGGAGCCGCTGCCGTCGCCCCGTTCCGCCGAAGTGCTCTGCGTGAAGCCGTGGGACATGGACAGCGCGCCGCCGACGCCGACGAACGCTTGGGAGATGCACCCGAGCAAGCTGCGCGGCATGTCGCTGACCGGTACTGACCCGAACAAGCAGAAGCGCAAGTTCTCGTTCCGCTTCTGGAATCGCTTGACGGGATCGTGAGCGAGCGGGTCGGCAGAGAGAGTGAAAGAACGGCAGTGCATTCAGTGGGGAGCTCTCGTGCCTGCCGACACTTCTCGAGGCATGAGGCGGATGGACACCTGAGCCTTGCTCGGATACTGAAGCTCGACAAGCGGCACAGCAACAACATCGGCGGAGACGCCACACACATACACACACAGCAGCAGCAGCAGCAGCAGCAGCAGCAGCAACAGCAACAGCAGCAACAGCAGCAGCATGGCGCGCCTGATCTGATCGACAGGCGCCACCCACCTTCTTTGGTCTATAGTATTCAAGTCACCTCGACAGCGAGGCATGCGTCGGCACGCGCCACAGGAGCGCATATTTAAGCAGGAGGCAATAGAAACTCGTCAGTGGATGTAGTGAACGCGCTCGCTCGCTCGCATGCGTCTGCGATCGGTCACCTTCATGGAGCAAGGGGCTTGTTCGCCTTGGTCCCCCGTGCTCGCTCCGTCCAAAGCGATTGAAAGAAGCGTGCAATGATTTCTACAACCGCTCGTTCCCTCTTGTACTTCATAGAATGAGATCTGATTTTTTTGGGCATCCATGATTTGAGCCTTTTGCGCGCTAGTCCCCCCTCAGTACGTAATAGCCGTGTTAAGCGCAGGCAAAAGGCAATGTGTTAAAATGATGTTATTAACGTACGAGATCGTCGAGACCGAAATGGCCGACCTGCCCATGGCCAGCAGCGCCACACCCGCCTTCGTCGCCGCCACGTGCGTCGCCGCCGACCCGCGCGGGCTCCGTGTGTTCGCGGGCGACGCGAGCGGGTTCGTGCGCTGCTTCAGCCGCAGCAAAGACGCGGAAAGCGGTCGTGCCAGCGCGCTCGTTATACCGGCGGCAACCGCGCCGCAGTGGACGGCGCGAGCGGCGCAGGACGCCGTGCTGGTGCGCACGCTGGCTTCTGCTGTTATGGTTGAAGTGGCACGCTCCGAACTCACGTGGGCGGTCGAGTGCAGAGTGTGTGCGCGGTGCTGGACCCGCGCGCTCCGGATGGAAGTGACGTGCTGCTGGCGGCGGGAACGGCGGCCGGCGAGCTCGTCTTCTTCCGCAACGAGACGGTGCGCGCGTGCTAGCGAAAGCAAGAGGGAGCGAAAGAGCGATTGGCTGAACGAAGAACGTCTCTGCGGAGCCAGGAAGTGCGCCGCGTGCAGCTGGAGAGCGCAGTGCTCAGCGTCTGCGCGCTCGCTGGGAGCGAGTGCGAGTTCGTCGCCGGCGACCTGCTCGGCTCGCTCTACGGCGTCAGCCCGTACGGCGTCCTCTGGTCGGTACGTCACGCACAAGTGTGAGTGTGTAAAGCGGGCCGCTGGGCTGACGAGTGTCTGCTCACCAGCACCGCCTGACCCACGAACCGCACGATGACCCCGCTCCCGCGTTCTTCTTCCCGCCGCCAGCGCAGCCATTGTGTGCGTCACGAGCGCTTCAGTGTGTGAGACTGCTGTGTGTTGCGTGCACTGATTCTACTCTACTGGCCGACAGTCAAAGCCATCGCGAGCGTGAGCGTGCTGGATGTCGAGGGCACGCTCTCGTTCTACGCGCTCGTGAGCACGGGCGAGCGTCGGCTGCTGCTCACGCACCGCGGAGTTGTTGTTGCCCGCATCCCCACGAGCACGCCAGTGAGCGCGATCGCGAGTTTCCCTGGAGACAGCAGCAACACCGGCAAGAAGCAGCAGCCAGACGTGGTCCTTGCGGCCGGAGAAGCCGGGTCCGTCGTTCTTGCAACCAGTCGTCGAGTGTGGTATGGTTGCTGACAGCGTGTTCGTAAACAGCAAGGTGTACCGGATCTCGACGTCTCGAGAGCCAGTGTTCCAGTTCGTCGTGGAGGATTGGGCGGAGGTATTGCGAGGATGCTGTTCAGTACAAAAGATCGGGATCTTGGGAGGCTTACATGGTGGTTGATGGTGTGCAGGTGTCATTCCCAGTCGCCAAGATCTTCTGCACACATGCAGCGGAGGCAGAGCGCGAGTCGTTCGCGTGGGTTTGCGTGGGAACGAGTGGCCGCATCGCGCTCTTCCGCGGCAAGCAGCTGGTGCGCGAATGGGAGTCCGCGAACTCGAGAGCCACCGATGGCACGAGCGATGGTCTGGTCGACAGTGCTTTGGTCACAGAGCCCAGTAGCGGCGAAGGACGTGCCAGGACGTCGAGTCTCGCGGTCGCATTCCCAGGCCGAATCGAGATGTTCCCCCTCACTACCTCATGACCGAGTATGGGTGCGCGTGCGCGCACCAAGCTTCCAATAGAAAACGTACGAAACGTGCATTCGTGTTGAGAGCTGTGTCGTTGATCTCTTCCCTGCTTGTCCTACTCATGCACGATGCATAGTGTTGTCAGAATCTGCTGGTGCTGTTGATACTGTCGCCGCTGCTGCTGATGCCGTCACGGTAGACGACCGTCGAAACAGCACCAGGTTCTTGCCGTCAAATGGCAGGAACGCCTTCTCGATGCTCGGGTGCTTGGCTTGCAGGTACGCAACGAGGTCTTCGTACGAGACGACTCTGCTCCCAGTCGTCGGGAGCGTGCGGTGCGGGAATTTGTGACCGAACACGCAGCACGGCACGACTACGAACGGTTTGTCCAGCAGAAGCGCGACGTCGACGATCGCGTCGGTGGCCTCGTCCGGATGCATCCCAACGAGCACCGACGCATTCGCAACAAGCGCTGCATTCTCGGGTGTCTCCAAGAACGTAGTCGTGTTAAAGAGGTCGAGCTTCTGCGAAGGGAGAGAACAAGAGACAAGCATGACTCAGTACCGAGGCTCTGCCGCGTGCAAAACTTCAGTAGCAACATGTACGGTAGCCTCGTCGTACCTGCGGGACGAGCCCTACGCAGACACCATCCTTGTCCTCCTTGAGCTTTTTCATGAACTTGAATTGCTGCTTCGAGAGCTTCATCGGACGCTGAGATCGCGAACAACATTGCACGCGTGTCATGCTAGTTTCTCTCGAGTCAAAGGCAGAGAGCGAGAGGTCGGACGCACCGGGTCAATGAGCGTGCACGGCACCTCGCGCTTGTTCCAGAGCTCGAAGGAGACGCTACCGCGGCCGCCCGCGACGTCCACCACGCCGCTGCCGCTCGAGAGGAACTCGCGTCCGAATTGAGCCACGAGCCATTCAGCAAACACCTGCGCGCGCTGCTGCTTCCCGCTTTTGCCATGCGCGTCAAGCGGGTCGTCATCGTGCTTGGCGCGCAGACGTTTGAGATGCAGGCGCTGCTGGAGCCATTCGGCGCGCGCTTGCTTGAGCTCCGACTCGCCCGCGTGCACGAGTTCGCACTTGTCGCCATATTGACACGTGCGCGAGTTGATCCAGAATTTACAGTGCGCTGTTTTGGTGGTGATCGTAGCTGCTGTGGATGACTTCGCTATAGCGTTGCTATCAGAGTCCACTCGCTGCTCGGTGCGAGCCCTCCCCGCAGCGGCACCGGACTCGCTCGGCGTTTTCGAGCTGCTACGCTCGTCCTTGCGGATTGTCGGCACTGGCATGAAGGGCACACCTGTCCATCGCCACAGCCACACAGTAACAGCAACGCACGCGTATCAGGAGCGCCACATCCAGAAAGTGATGGGAAAGGCTTATGTGCGTGCCGACTGCACCTGGATGTAGATCCTTCCAAGCCGACACGGTGGTGATGTCGCGCGCGTGTAGCAAAATCGCGCATCCGTGGTCGCCGCGCTCCAGGAAGCCGCGGACGCGCACGACGTCACCGACGCTCACGCGATGACGGATCGCATCCACATCGTCAATCGAGAGCTCGTCGTCAATGATCTTGAGGATCACCTCGAGGCGCTCAGCAGCTGGTGGAGGCGACGCCGAGTCCCCATCCGTCTGCGCATCATGAGACGGCGACGGGTGCTCGGCCAGGTCGTAGAACGAGCACTTGCGGCTGCAGCAGCACGAAACGAGCGCAAATGAGTGAGTGAGTATGCGCCCGAGCGCCCGCGTTGCCATTTTCTCCGGTCGCGCAGCACTCACGAGATGCGGCGCATGTGCACAAGCTGCCCCTCGACCACCACGTCGCTCTGACGTCACGCAGCACAGCCGCCAGTTTGCATCGCCAGCACCAGTCAGCATCACAGTTCAGCTGACTCAGTCGGGCTCGGGCGGAGAGTGCACCTCGTCGAGCTGTTGCGCGCTCCACGCCGCGGTCTCTCGACGCAGCGCAGCGAACGTTGTCCACGCCATGGTTGTCATCCACCGATCGCTCTCACACGTCGCAGATTTTAGAATCCGTCAAGCAAAAATCGCTGCAGCTTGTCGAATGATCACCTCAAAAAAACCTCTATGATGTCATTGTTTGAATTGCCTCGCGCTGGTGCTGCAGCTCTACTGTCCTCCCTTCCTTACTCGGCGAACTCGGAGACGTTCTGCGCGTGCTGGCGCTGCTGCTGGCGCTGCTTCTTCGCGCGCTTGAGGTCCAGCAGCTTCTCCTTCTCCTCGCGCTCCTTGCGCTTCTGCAGCGTGCCCTTCTTGGCGTTGCGGCCGCTGTCGCGCACCTTGTTGGACGCTGGCGGCTCGCGCAGCGCGAAGCTCTTGGCGATGTGCCCGAAGTGCAGGCTGCGAACGTGGAAGATCGCGCGCGTGTCGCTCGTGTGCGTCGCGTAGCTGCGCACGAACGAGTGGAACGCCTGGCACGCGAGCGCGAAGAGTTCCTTGTCTGCGAGCACGGTCTGGTCATAGAGGAACTGCAAATCGCTCTGCACCACCTCGTGGGGCAGCTTCTTGTTCGAGCGCATAAACCCGCCGTACTTGCCCACGCGCGTGATCGTCTTCTCCGTGCTCAGCGCCGCCATCGTGAGCCCGTGCTTCTGGAGGTGGTCCAGGTACTCGGCTTCCGACGGCATGAGGAAGAGCAGACTGCTACCCTGGTTGCCTGAGCGCGCCGTCCGCCCCACACGATGCACGTAGTCGCGCGTCTCAGTCGGCGGGTCATACTGCACGATCCACTGCACAGTCGGCAGGTTGAGCCCGCGCGCCGCCACGTCCGTGCACAGCAGCACGCCGCTCGTCGCCGTGCAAAAGTTCTTGAACGCGGTCATGCGCTCGTGCTGCGGGATGTTGCCGTGCAGCCGGAACACTGCGCCGTTGCTGCCGAAGAGCGAACTGGGCACGCTGCCCGCCGACGCGGCGTCGTCGCCGCCGGTTCCGGCCTTCTTCTTCTTCGACGCATTGTCGTCATTGCTGATTGCCTTACCACGACCTGCGGGCCACGCTGTCTTGGTGAAGAGTGCGTGGTGAAAGTCCACGGCGTCGCACGTCGACATGAAGACCACGACCTTCGAGTGCTTGTTGCTTGGGTTGTGGTTGAGCTCCTGGCGCAGGAAGCACGTGAGCGCGACGAGTCGCGCCTTCGCCGGCACGATCATGAAGTGCTGCATGAGCTGATGCGGTGTCGAGAAGCTCTCGTGCGCGCCGCTGCTCGTGCTCTTCATCTTCGTGGCGGCCGCACTGTCCGCGCCGTCCGCGTCCACCATGAGCGGATTTTTCAGACTCATCTTCGCGAGTTCCTCCACGCCAGTGTTGACCGTCGCGGACACAAGGACGTTCTGGCGCCTCCCCTTCTTGGCCACGCGGCTGCTGCTGCTGCTCTCATCGTCGTCCTTCCGGTCGATGATGCTCAAGATCTGCCTGATCTGCTTCTCGAAGCCCATGTCGAGCAGCCTGTCGGCTTCGTCGAGCACCAGGAACTGCAGCTGTGCGTAGTTGAACGCCTGCGTGTTGACCAAGTGGTCGGCGAGCCGCCCCGGCGTCGCGATGAGGATGCAGATGCCCTTGCGAAGGCGCGCTTTCTCCGCCTTCTTCTTCTCGCCACCGATAATTGCGCCGGGCACGAGGTACACGAACGGCTGGATCAGCTTATTCGCCGTCTCGAGGATCTGCAGACACAGCTCACGCGTCGGCGCCAATATGAGTGCGAGGCAGCCGTCCTCCCGTCGCACGCGCGGCTCGATGCTCTGCAGCTTCTGCACGATCGGCAGCAGGTACGAAAGCGTCTTACCCGAGCCTGTCTCGCTCTTCACGAGCACGTCCTTGCCCGAGAGCACGGCCGGGATTGACTGCACCTGCACGTTCGTCGGGCGCTCGAAGCCGAAGCCGTGGCTCGTCGTGGGCTTCGTCAGCACCTGGACCACGCGCGGGTGCAGCTGCAGCGCCTCGAATGTCTTGCTGGCGGCGAAGATCTTCTCGCTCGCCGCCGACTCGAGCGGCCGGTCGAGCGTCGCGGTCGTGTCTACCACCTTCGCGCGCACTCTTGTGAACGCCTCCGGGTCATACAGCTCCTTGTTCGGGTTACGCCGCGTGCCGAACGTCTTGGCGCTTGCCGTCGCAGATGCACCAGCAGCTGCAGTTGACGCTACTGCTTCCCTGTCGCTCTTCTCCTGCTGCTCTTCATCGTCTTCGCCATCCGCGCTGTCGTTCCCGTCAGCAGCAGCCGCTTCCTCCAGCTCTACGTCGTCCTCGTCATCATCTGCAGCTCCAGGCTGAACATCAGCAGCAGCACCAGTGTCGTCGCTCTCTGAGTCTGAGTCGAAGCGCGAGCGGTCAGTACTGGCAGGAGTCTTCGTATTGCTGGTAGTAGCAGGCGCAGCCGTAGTAGTCGCAGCGGCAGCGGCAGCTGGCGTCTTGCTAGTCGGAGCCGGCGCTCCTGCTCTAGCGGGCGTCGGAGTCTTCTGGACGCGCGTGTGTTGCTGCTGCTGTTGCGGCTGGGCCTTGGTTTTGCTCTTGAGCTTCGCGCGCTTCGCCGCCTGCTTGGCGCGGAACGAGTTCTTCTTCTTCGCTGGCCGCGCGCCGCCGCCGCCGCCGCCGGTCGACGCTGCGAGGTTGAGCACGAAGCCGCCGCCGCCGTCCATGGTGTTGGAGGTGGATGAGTGGAATTTGCACCACCAAGCACTTCCGAGCCTCTCGACACGCATATGCTCAAGCGCAGGTTTTGTTATTAACTCGCTTGCGACGCTTGAAGATACGATGACCACCACCAGTTTGCGATCCCGAGCATGAGTCGCGTGGCCAACTGCAACCCGGCGATGGTCGGCGCCGCCGGCAACCCGCTCGTTCAGAGCGACGCGCGCTTCCGGCAGCAGGCGGCACGGCAGCGCGTCACGACCTACGACGGGCACACGTGGGAGTACTTCGACTGCGGCAAGCAGGGCAGCGGCGGCTCCTCCGACGCGCCGCTCGTGTGTCTGCCCGGCACGAGCGGCGCGCCGCGCTGCTTCCACCTGCAGCTGCTGGCGCTCGCGGCCAAGGGCTGCCGCGTCATCGCGGTGCGCTCGCTGTGTGTGCTAACGAGAGTGAGAGCCCTGCTCGCCCACTAGCTCACGCGCTGGCGAGAACGGTATACAGGTGCAGCACCCGATTGTGTGGACCCACGACGAGTGGATCCACAGTTTCGACCGGTTCCTCAACGCACTTAACGTGCGCAACGTGCACCTCTACGGCGCCTCGCTCGGCGCATACTTGGCGCAGGTGACGCGCACGTGGCAGTCGCTTGCGGAAAACGAGCGCGAACGAACTGACTTTTCCTGGGGGATGTGACGCTGCTGCTGCTGCTGCTGGCGGGTGTCGTAGCGATACGCCGCACACTATCCGCAGCGCGTGTTGTCGCTGGCGCTGACGCAAGGATTCTGTGACACGACGCTTTTTGGCGCCAACTCGCCCTCGTACATCAAGATGTGCGTCAAGCGCTGCTGGTGCTGGTCGAATGGCCTCACGAATGGACCCCTGACTTGAGCTCGTGAGTATGTGACGCCCTTCCAGGCTGCCGTACATGCCCGAGTTCTACCTCAAAAAGTCAGATCCCGCTGCGTGGTTGGCTGGCTGGTGGATGGGAATGTGTCTTTCTCTTGCTGGGACTGACTCGGAGAGACCTACTGCGCAGATACATCCTCGAAGGGTTCCCGAGCGACAGCCAGCGCTCGCCTGCGCGCATGCACGCGATCGACTACATGGTCGAACAGGTTTGTATCCGGTAGTGGATCATCGTCGTCCACACCAACTGGTGCGAATGTAGTATGCATGACACAGCGCATGCATTGCAGCTCGACCAGTTGCCGCAGAAGGAGATCGCGTCGAGGCTGACGCTCAACTGCCTCGCGTGCGATCCAAAGAGCTGGAAACTGGCGCTGCCGGACGAGAAGATCACGCTCATTGATGTGTGTGGAGCTCTCGGGTCGCAGCAACTCACTTCGTGACAGACATGGCAACTCATGTGTCTGCTTGGCTGCTACGATCAGAGTCACGACGAGACGAGTCTCCCGAGCGAGCTCCGCGAGCAGATGCTGAAGCGCTACCCTGGCGCCAAGCGCGTACGTCTCGAGAAGTCGCTGTGCTCGTCGATATAAGGGTTTGCTCACTCCTGGGATGACAAACTGCGTCAGGCGATGATCAAGAACGCGGGCGACTTCCCGTTCCTCTCGCACCACGAAGAAGTGACGATGCACCTGCAAGTTCATCTGCGCGCCAACGGCGTCGTGCTCGGGTGACGCGCGTGTTGCGATCGCTACAGGAGGTGGCGTATTGAGTTTGTTCCAGATGTGAACCAAGCAGGGACGCTGCAGGACACCTCAGCAGTGTGTCTACTGTTGCAGAAGACAGTCGCCAAGACAATCTGCATGCATGCATAACACTCAATTCTCTATTCGCCGTCGACCACTGGCAATCTGCTGCCTGCAGCAACCCTCCCCCGCATGTACTGATGCTGCTGCTCAGTTCTTCCGTTTCTTGGACTTGGTGGTGGATCTGTTGTTGTTCTTGCCCGCGGCGGCTTTCTTTCCTGCCTTGTTAGCGCCGAAGAGCGGCGCGAACACGGTCGCGACGTCCGAGTGCTCGTCGATCTCGACTGGCACGCCGGCTATCGCGAACGGCGGCCGCGGGAACGCGCGCAGCAGGGTCTGCAGCGCGAACGCGGCGTTGAAGCACTGCTGCGCCGCCAGTGTGTCGTCCGGCGCGCGGCCATTCGCCTCGAGGAAGTGGGCGACGATGGTCGCTGCCTGTAGGTGCATAGCTCGGTGCGTTAATCGCGCCCAGGTGACATGACTGCTTGGTGCTCAAGGCGTGCGTGCGTGCGCACCTCGGCGGGGTCGGCGAGCTGGAGCTCGAGGAAGCGCGGGAACTCGTGCACCGCGACGTCCTGCGGGTTCATCCACACGATTTTCTCGACGTCGAAGAGCTTGCGCTCGGCGTCGAAGGCGCCGACGGCCTGCGGCTCGAGGCGGTCGCTGGCGGCGGTTGGCGGCGCGGCGCGCTGCACGAGGTCGCGCAGCTGGTGCTTCTGGTCGGGGGTCTTGCAGAGCGCGAGGACGAGGTCGAGGCCGTAGCGCGCGCCTTTCGGGAGCGCCTGCGGGCGCAGCGCGGGCGCGAGCGCGCGCACCGTCTGCTGCAGCTGCGCCGCGGCGCCGAGCGGCTCCGCGTGCGTCATGGCGATGTCTCCTCTCCAGTGCTTTCGGCGGCCGTTTCGCCCGAGTTATGCGAATCGACCGGCTCTTTTGACACAATTGCGAATCTGAGCCCCAGCTGCGCAGCCCCACCGGATGTGGCTCCTCGGGATCGCCTGCGCGGCCGGAGCGGCGCGCCTCGCCGCCGCCCAGCACGCCGCCCAGCACCCCGCGCTCGTCGCGCTCTACCCGCGCGGAGCCCACGACACGATCGCGCTCGAGCGCGGCGCAGGTACGCCGCTCGCGCCGACACGCGCTTCGAACCACCCGACCCGACCACGCGTCCTCACCGGACGACCTCGCGCGCCGTGCTACATGCAGCTGGCGACTTGCTGGTCGTAGCAGCTGATGGAGGAACCACCGCCGGCAGCAGCAAGAGCTTCTTTGGAACGACGACAGCGTCGTCTCGGAGCCTCGAAGGGAAGGTGCGAAAGAGCGAGCGAGCGAACGCTGCCAGGTTGCAAGTGCCTCGATGCGCGTGACCTCACCCCTTCTCCGCAGACCGCGCTCCACCCGCTCGTCCACAGCATCGATGTACGCAGTCTTTCCTGCTGAGACTGTTGCAGTGGCAGCTCGTGGGCGCTGAGTGATGGACCACACAGGTCGCGTGGATTCCTCCGGTCGCGAGCGAGAGTTCGACGTTTGACGTCGTGTTCGCGCAGGCGCCGCGACTGCTGGCGCCGCACTCGGCGGGGATCCACGTGCGCGTGACGCCTGTTGCCGCGTCCATCTCTGCGTTCGCGAATGAGAGCAATCACGAGGCGATCGAGGCGAATGTGCGACGTGTGCTGCTGGAGGCTTTCCCGACCTCGGGCGTGCTCCCGTCGTTCCAGCGAGGTGTGTGTGTGGTACCTTTCAGGTGTACTTGTTCCTCCGGCTGCTTTCGCTTTCTTACGTGTCGAGTGACGCATTTGTGTATGCACGTTTGAACAAATGCGTGACCAAGGGTTCCTGGCGAAGAGTCTGTGCGACTTCCGCGCCTGGCAAAGTGCGGATCCGCTGCACGAGGCTCTGGATCCGGTCGCGCCGTCGCTCTGCTTGTCGTCAGCGTTCTCCTACCCGGCTGGCAAACCAGTGGTATCGCAAGAGTCGAGACTGCCAGTGTTTACAAGTGTCGAGACTGCAGCTGAGGTTGCTTCATCAGCCTCCGCAAGGCAGGCGTCAGCAATCGAGCAGCACTTCCAGCGCAGCGTGGTGACCTTCGCAGTCGAGACTCGTCTAATGCAGGTGACGATCGCGCGCGAGCCTAGTGATGCAGCTCGGCTTTCAGTCGACATCCTCGAAGCCTGGACAGCAGATGGAGAGGATGGGTCGCTGTCTTGGCGGCCGGATCCTTCAGAGGGGACGGACGCTGGCACACGCCTTCTTGTGATCACATCGATCCAGCAAGGAGTCGTCAACTACGTTTCGTCCCCTGGTGGACACAGAGCCACCACAACGGGCTCCCAGACTCTGGCGCGCCACGCTTCTGGCCTCCTGCCTTCTACCTCCGTGAACGTGTCGGTTGTTGGGGAAGGATTCCACCGCCATGTTGCACTCGACGTGGACGCGAGAGGTATCGCAGCGAGCGAGTGCGATCTCGCAGCGAGCAGAGTGTTGGTGCGCGTTCCGCTCTCGCACGAGGTTTACGCGGATCTGGACGAGCTGAGGGTATGTGAGGCTTGCGGTGGGAAGTGTGTGATGGATGGCTTCCGGCTGCATCTTTAGCACCCGCTTTGTAGCGGGTATGTGTCGTGCTGGCTTGGCTGGCTTGATGATGGTGCTGAACTGCACGCTTTGGCTTGAATCGGATGCCAGCGAATGGAACGCTTCGGCGAGCTCCGTCTGCTCGCGTTTACGAAGCACATCGAGATCGAGCGACCGTCTCCGGTCTCGTCGCAGCACTCGATTGCGCTCGAGTTCCCCGTCGACCGCGTGTGAGTGCTGGTGTTCTTTCGGGTTGATTTGGATGTCCGACCATCTCCTTCTTCGTGTATCCATCTCATGGTTGCTGCTGCTGTGGCTACAAACTGCATGCATATCGCTCCAAGATCACCTGGAAGTGACGCGCTCCTGCATATGGAGTTCCCCATCCACTTCCGGTACCAAGCGCCGTCGAGGAGCGAGCTGTACCGACCCGCGTCGGTCGTCGCGCCAGAGCTGTTCTTGTACTGCGCCGCCGTGCCAACAGCACCATCAGCAGTACATGAACAACATCCAACAGCAGCAGCAGCAGCGGAGGCGTCGCAGGAAGTGAACGACACCGTCGCAGCTCAGTATTTCCAGGTGTGTATCCATCCCCCCGAGACGACGATGTATCCATTATGGCGAGAAGATCCTGCTTTGCCGGTCTGACACACAGTGTGTTGCATGGTGAAACATGGGAGCAGTGGATTTCGAGCTTCTCGGTGTCGTCTTCTTCGGCGTCGCAAGGTCTCCTTCGTGCTTCTTCTTCTTCTTCTTCTTCTTCTTCTTCTTCGGTGTCACGCCGGTGGCAGCGTCTGAGCGCCACGCACCCGCTCGCAGTGCGCGACGTGGCAACCCCGGTCGGGTTCCTGCCGAGCGGCCCGCTCGTGAGCCTCGCGACGCTCTCGGTCGCGAGCGCCGGCGCGCTGCTGCTCGTGTTCGTCGCAGTCTCCTCGAGCCGAGAACGTGGCGCTTTCCAGCACTCGAACTGGAAGCCGAAGCAGGCTTGATCAGCTAAGCCCCTTGTTGAGCTCAGAGAGACAAATCACTTTACGCGTCCGGTCTATGCCTTGCAACTTCCATTTCTCATGGCGCGGTGGCCACTCTGTACGTGTCGCACTGGCTCACCACTGCTGCGCTACCACCGCACTTGCGCGCCACGCGCAAACCACCCGGTCATTCGCCATTTGGCAGCAAACCCCACAAGCAAGCAGCTCCAGCAAGCAGACCAACCACGGAAGAGATGGACCTTTCACCCGCGGAGGCGATCGAGAAGGTGCTCGGCGCTGGCATGGACGCCGATTTTGAAGAACTGTGGCTGTGCGTGAAGAACTCGGTGAACGCGCGCACGGAGCAGGACCAGTGGACGGCGCTCATGGTGGCGTGCGGCTCGCCACTCGACACGAGCGACTTCATTCGTAACCTGATCATGGCCGGTGCGGACATCGCGGCGGTGGACTGCGACGGCTGGACCGCGCTGCACTGGAGCGCGTTCCACGGGCGCCCAGACGCGGCGGCCACGGTGCTCGAGGCTGCGCCGGCACACAAGGTCGCCGAGGTGCTCGACGTGCGCGCAGCAGACAACCGCCTGGCGGTCGAGGTCGCGCGCGCCGAGGGCCACGTCGCCGTCGAAGCCATCATCACCAAGTTCGCGAGCATCCTGGCGACGCAGACGCTGAGCGACGCCGTGTCGTCGTCGTCATCCTCTTCCGGTGCGTCGGTGTCAGACGAGGAGGAGGCAGAGGAGCCAGTAGCAGAGGAGGAGGAGGACGGCGACCACGAGCGGCATCTCGAGGAGGAGATGGCGTAGACACAGACACAAACACTATGTAGATAGAGCTCGAAAGTAGCGATTCATTCCTTCCCATTGTACACGCCGCCGCACGTGCGCGCTCCTCGATTCTTTCCCGCTTTGTCTCACACTCTGCGTCCCGCGACTGCTACCGAAGGTACATGCTGCTGGTGGTGCCACTGCTCCTGCTGCTCGCCTCGAGCAGCCGCAGAGCCAGCGTCGTGTGGTCCAGCACCGATGCCGTGTAGCAGTTCAGGCGGCGCGTCTGCAGGTCGCGCGTGATCGGCGTCGGCGGGAACGACTCGGGCGTGATCACCCCCACGAAGCCGTGTTCGTTCTCGTCGTTGTCACCATTCGGCGCAGGGCTGCATGCCACCGCGACGCGGAAGAGGTTGAGCGGGACGCTCGAGTGCATCATCCGACGCATGCGCCGCGTCAGCTCCGCCGGGACCGGAGACTCCTGTTCCATGTACTCGACCGCCCACCCGGGCTCGAACTGCTCGCTCTCGGCGGCGGCGGCAGCTGAGCTAGCAGCGTTGCCGCGAAAGTCGTCGCCGTGCGGACTCGCGTCATCGTCTGCAGCGAATGGCCGTCGATACCGCTGGTGGTGGTGGTAATGACTCTCATCCGAGAGATCGACGGGCGACGTGCACGGCGTCTGCGTCGCGCGGCTGCGCGTAGCGAAGAACAGGCTGCGGATGCCGCCGTAAATGTGCTGGTAGAGCCGTCTCGCGAGTGTCTTCTCGCGCTCCTGCAGCAGCTCCTCCGTCTGCTGCTGCTCGCCGTCGATATGGATCGTGATGCGGGACTTAGTCGCAGCTGAGACTCCACCAGCATCGCCACCACTGGCACTGGCGATACTGGCACTGCTGCTGGTGCTTCCTGGCGGCAGAGCCGCGTCGACGTCGTCGATCTCTTTCTCGAGCAGCGAGAGCCAGAAGTGAACGAACTGCGCGTCTGCAAGCGTCACGACGGACGCCGCCACGCGCTCGAGCGACGCGACGGCGTACGCCGGCAGTTGCGCCTGCAGGTGGAAGTACCAGCGCAGCACGGCGCGCGCGAGGCGCTTGGCGTGGGCTCGCTCGAGCTGGTAGAAGACGAAGGCGAGCGCGCGCAGCACGGTCCGCTCGACCGTCGTGAGCAGCGCCGTCGCGCGCGACTCGCACGCCCCGCCGCCTCCCGTCTCCACCGTCGCCTCGTCGCACGTTGTCCCGGTGCGCGGATGAAGAGCCTCGCCGCCTCGGCGATGCTTTGGCCTCGGATCGAATGCCATCGAGCTGTACATCGTTTTCGCAATGGCCAGAATCAACGCGGGCTGGAAATCGAAACAATCAGCGCCCTTTCGCCCATTTTTCGCGGGGCTGATTTTTTTTACACAAGTCGATCCGCGGATGCACCGCCACGATCTTGCCTTCCTTGGCCTGAAGTGCCGTGCGCAGACACTGCAGGAAGATCCACAACGAAGCGTTCTCGAGCACAGTCAGACTATCGAGACCACACGAGTGCTATCGAGGTCATCAGCGTCCGGCTGGTTTGGGTCGAAGATCGCACCTCGAATCAGTACGGCTCGTAGCTGCAGCACCTGGATTTGCATCATGGCAGTCGTCGACGCGCTCGGCATTGCAATCAACCAGGAAAGCGATCGTGACGACGGCGGTCCGCTCGCCGAGTTCGTCCGGGCAGCTCGTAGTCTGCTCATTATAAGAGCAACGGTGCACAGTCGGCGACGCCGGAAAGCCGCTCGAACCAAGTCGATGACGACGAGCTCATCGTAGAGTAGTAAAGAAACACAAAGTATCGGCACTACGGCGGTCGGCTGGAGCTGCTGGAGCTGGAGTCTGGTCGTGGTGAAGAGCACATGACAGAATGAACTGGGGGAAGGAACTGCTGCTGCTGCTGCTGAGTTGTTGGAACGAAGCATCGCGTCCAACTTGCCTGTGAATCACACAGCAGACGATCGATGGTCGTGGGTGAGCGCGTGGAGAAGTTGATGCGAATAGCTGTTGCTGAAGCTGTTCCACTCCATCCTGTATGCCTCCTGCTGCGTCCTACATCGCACTCAAAGCTCGAGCTCACACTTCACGTCCTTTACCTTTGTGTTGACGCTTTCGAGAACCACCTGAAGCGCACTCGCTTTGATCAAGTTGATCGTCTCAAATCGTGCTTACTCCTTTCATTGTTGGTTGTCAGCTGCAAACGTCTCCGGCCTACGAGGTGCGACCAATAAAAGGACGGTCGCAAACGCAGTTGCCGCCGTCGCGCTGCCTCCAAGACCCAAGTCTCGTTCAAGTGACCAAGGTCTTCGAGCAGCGGTAGTGTATAGATCGCGAGCGTCATCGGAGCGATGCATGGCAATACGTGTACTGAAGGCCAACACTCCTGGGCGCGCTCAACCACCCTCCTCGATCCTCCAACCCATTCTTCGAATCTGTAGACCAGAGTTGGCAGCAGCAGAGTGCGACGTTCCGACGTTCGACGCCAACTGGGTCTCCTTCACAACAGGCAAGGCAAAGCCTGCAGTCGTGCGGATGCGGGGATATCGGCAGTCTCGAGACCAGCCGTCTCAAGGGAAGACCTTGCACTGTTCTTCAGTGAATGAGCGTACGGCTTTCTGGGTGAGAGAGATCGATGCGAGCGAGTGTGCTCCTCTGCCGGTCCTTGTCTCCTCCGGGAGTGAGTCTCGTGGGAGTCAAGGGCCGGTATCTGGGAGAGCCGTAGCCCGTGTGTCAGTCAGGTGCTAGGCTTCTAGTAGTTGTCGAATTAGAGGGTAATTCCACGGCGGTAGTTCAAGCCTGAACCCTTTCCTCACTAGAATCAGTTCACATTTCGAAATCGGAGGCTAAGACACCACGTTGAAAAGATCAAAGAACTGAGTGCGAGCTATTTCTCCGCCTTCCCAGCACTTCTTCCCTGCCAGTAAAGGAGCACGCACACACGCCCCACCGCCGCCTCGAGTAGCTGCCGCTCGACACCTGTGACCGCGCGTTCTGCTACTGCCTGCTCCTGCTGCTCGTCGATCGGAGTCGCAAGGAGACGCGTGAACCTGCTACTGCTGCTGCTGGTTGGGGTTGGTCACCAAAGATTCGTTGGAGCTGATGACCGACGCCTTCGGAGATATTAGAGAGGCCGATGAGGCAGAACGTATCGATGCCGTCGACAACAACGGATATACGCGACTTGCGATAGCGAGCGAATCCGGCAACGTGGTCGAAGTGCGGCGATTGCTGAAGCGTGGCGCTCGCGTCGACAAGGCGAATGTGAACGGCGCCACTCCGCTGTACATTGCTGCGTCTAACGGTCACCGAGATGTGGCTGAGTTGCTGTTGCACCACAGCGCGAGGGCGGATGCAGTTATTATGAACGGCACCACACCGCTGCACATTGCTGCGCAGAGCGGTCACCGAGACGTCGCAGAATTGCTGTTGCAGCACAACGCAAGCGTGGATGCTGCAGATGTGAACGGCGCCACTCCGCTGTACACTGCTGCGCAGAGCGGTCACCGAGACTTCGCAGAGTTACTGTTGCACCACAGCGCGAGCGTCGATGCGGCTACTGTGGACGGCGCCACTCCGCTGCACAGAGCTGCATCTATCGGTCACCGAGATGTGGCTGAGTTGCTGTTGCAGCACAGC
>JAASFW010000136.1:0-35157 GCA_023334005.1 Globisporangium orthogonon | reverse complement strand
GCGAGGCGAGGCGAGGCGAGTGGCGATCGTTCGTTGGCCGCTGTCGCTCACTTCCACCCCTGATGTTTTTCAACATCACCCTTGCGAGAGAGAAAGCGATTCGCGTGTACAGTGTGAGGTAGTGGAGTAGCGGAGTAGCGTAGCGCTGCCTGGTACGGTGTTTTCTCCGTGTTGCTCTTGTACTTGTCAGTCGTGATGCGTGGAATGGGGAGTAGATCCATCACGACCGACAAGTCTGACATACTGACGGGTCGTGTTGTGCTGATACCGGTCTTATCGATAGTGTTCTGTGCATCGCCTCCTGCCATCTCGAGAGCTCTCTCTGGCTCTTGTGTCTTCTGTTCCGCAGATGCCAAGTGTGGCTGGCCGGGTCGGCTGTCGCTGGGACGGTTTGCGTTAACAATCACCTCTGGTGAGACCGTTGCAGTCGCGAAGGAACTAGGCGCTGCACGAGTTGCTCGAAACGCTCCCAGCAGTCTCGCGACAAGTACCCGCCACCGTTGTTGCACCGCAATTGCCAGCGTGTCCTCTGTGACTTCATTGCGTCACGCGGTGCATACCATTCACATGGCATCGAAGCGATCGGCGACAACCGCGCCATGCACTGTACCAGCTTGTTCCGATGTCAGCGGAGAAACTGGACAACTGCTGTCGCCTTCGAATCCTGATGCCTTCCCCTCCCTCCTTCCCCCTGTTAGCTATGGAACTCATTGACGTCTACGTTAGCCTTCTATGCATGTGCTGGTCGAGATCCGTTGACATAACATGTTCGAACACGAGAACAGAGCGAGTCAAAGCTAGACCAAACCAACGCTCGTTGGGGGTGTTAAGTTACTACGAGGCTAGTGCTTGTGCCAGGGTTTGAGAGGCGTGACGAACCGGAACGGCACCTTCCTGTCTGGTACTTGGCCGATCTCGTCCGCGTCGTCCTCAAACTTGAGGATCACGTACGGCGCTCCCTGATACACACACACGGAAGCAAGCAGTCACCCAGGTCAACCATCGCTACATTCTACATTGAGTAGCCACCCCAACGCACCTTGGGGTTTGGCACGCGGATCGTCGCGCGGTAGAAGCTCGTGGTGTTGGGGTACATGGCCATCACGCGCTGGTTGACGGCGTAGTGGATCCACTCGCCAGCGGGGAGTACGTCGCCCAGCAGCTCGGCCACTTGGTGCTTGGGCACGATGTGGCGCCGGTCGCCTGCATCCACGTCCTCCACCTCGTACGAGTTGCTCGCGTCGCTGAAGTGCACGACACGCGCGAGGATCCACAGCTCGTGGCTCCGTGCGACCTTGGCAGCCACGTAGCGGCCGGCGGCCAGCACTGGCTCCTTGCTAAGCGCGAGAGCCGCCGCCGCTGCCGTAAACTGGAAACTACCGGACGCCGCGGGCGTCGAGGGCGCCGCCGCATCGCCTCCACTTCCGGCAGCAGGCGAGCTCGCGGCGTCGGCAGCAGCGAGCACTTTCATCTCATGCTCCACGGCCTCCGCTCCTTCGTGCAGCTGCTGGCGCTGCTGCCGCAGCAGGCGGCAGGCAACCGCGAGCCAGTGCTGCAGGCGGCGAGCGTACTTGCGCTTGACAGCAGCTGGCAGCTCGAGGGTCCTGCCATCTTCACCGCCTTCGCCTTCACCGGCAGCAGCAGCGGGCGGCGCGAGCTTCGCGCGCAGGCGGTTGATCTTCTTGGCGACCACGTCCATGCCGTTGTCCAGCAACTGTGTCGCCACGAACGCGTCCACGGCCGCCTGCGCGCGCGACCTGCTCGTCATGTTGCGCCTTACTGTAGTATTGTTTTTCTTGGTTTAAGTATGTGAAAATGCAAGTTCCTCTCTTACTTCTTGATCTAACTAAAACAGCTTGCTGAGGGACGGCACGCGCATGCGCTGCACCGACCCGTCCGTCCCGCTTGTGAAGAAGTAGTCGTCGGTCGCGACCGCGTCCGTCACTCCCCACGATGAGCTCGTCTGCGAACGCCAGAACACAACATCAGTTAGATCATCTCCGGTTGTTTCGAGAAGCGAATCCAGCAAGCACCTCCGACAATGTTGCAAACACTCGACCGAACACAACCTACTCACCACATTGATTGCCATGTTGGACGCCGCGTCACCGAGGATGTTGGATGCAGCGTCGCCCAGGAACGACGGCTTCGCGTGCACTTTGCTGAGCGCCGTCACCTCCCGGAAGATCGGCAGCGACCAGATCTTGACGTCGCCGCTCGCCGAGCCGGAGAGCACGCACTGACCGCTCGGATGCAGCTCGAGCGTCGTGATCGCAGTCTCGTGCGCGTTCGTGACCGTATGCAGCACGCGCCGCTGGCGGACGTCGAAGACGCTGATCGAGCCGCCCTCGCCGCCCGAGATCAGCAGCTGATGCGTGGGCGAGAACGTCACGGAGGCCGCCCCTGCCGGGTGGCACACCGGCGCCGCGACCAGCGCCTTTGAGATCGGAAGCAGCAAGTCCCACACGCACACGCTCCGCTTCCTACCATACAACAGGCATCGTCAGCTACACCGCAACGCAGCTTTCGAACAGGTGAGCAATAGTCAACGCACTCAGACGAGCTGCCGACGGTGGCGACGCAGCTCCCAGAGTTGATGTACGTCAGCGCCTTCGCTCCTTTGTCGTGACACTAATGTAGGGCACAAGGTCAGTCTGTCAGGTACTAGTCCACACTTTAAAAGCATCAACAAACGCACCTCAATCTGCCGGTAACAGGTCTCGCGGTCGAGGCTGCTGAACTTCCACATGAACAAGCGCCCAAGCGTATCGACTGCCCCCATCTGATAGCCAAAAACGAGCTGTGTCAGGTAAATGCCTTCAAGCAACACTACTGGGAACAGGCAAACTCGCATACACACCTGCTGTCCGAGGTTGTCGAATCGGATCTTCTTCACGTCTCGTCTCGACGAAAGGGACGGACTGGAGGGGTACGGCTGCGTCATATCATATCGATGCCAAAACGAATCGGTCAGAATCAATCCACTACATATAACCATGCAGACGCAGCTCACCGCGACGACCTCGCTCGTCTGAAACGAGCACACTGCACTCAAGCTGTCGTAGGACCACAAGTGAACCTTGCCCTTTTGGTTTCCGGACGCGAAGAGCGGTAAGAACGGATGCGACTCGACCGAGGTTGGCTTGAAGCTCGGTACTTTCGCGTCGGACGGGGAGGCTCCAAGCGGCGACGACGACGATGGAGACCCGACCGCGAGCATCCGGCTTCCGATCGACAGCGGTGGTCCCAGAGCAGCACTCAGTTCGCTCGCACTTGTTCCTCCACCAGGGAGATCTGCGGCAGTTCTCCGGCGCATGGGGGCCATGGTCACGTGCGGACTGCTGTCCGCGAAGAACGTTGCCTGCGGGTTCGCGTACATCCCTTTGAACTGGAACTTGCTGCCATCCGAGTAGTCTGCACAGCCCGTGCGGCAGATCCCCTTGCTACTGCAGAGAATCATTTCCGGCGTTTCTGTCGCGCGATTAAAGCACATGCTCTTGATCGACACCTCGCTCCGGTAGATGCAGCTTATGTTGAGCACCACAGGAACTTGCGCCTGCATCCGCTTCTCGAAGAGGTCCACCAGGTCAGCCGCACGAGGCGTTCCTGGCGTCTTGGTTCCCGCCGCAGTCGAGAGCAATATCTTTTGCGACCGAGTGAGCACGGACTTCTTGGACGGGAAGTCTGGGAGATGTCCCCATCTGATCTCGTCCTTGATCTTCTCGCTGCAGCACTCGAGCTGCGCATTCAGCCGCAAGAGGAACTCGTCCTTCTCCGTGAACACTTTCAAGAGCAGCAGCCACGGACAGCGAGTGCAAGCGCAGCCCAAGAGCCTCCGCGTATCCCAGCTTGTCCCCTCTTTCTTCGGGGATAAACTCGGTCCGGGTGATGACGCAGAGCTCGCACTTGGTGAGGTCGCTCGAGTTGCGTCTCCACCGCCACCCCCACTGCCGGTGCTTATTGAGCCACCAGGCATCGACGCGACCTCAAACGGGCGAAAGTACAGCTCTGCGAAGTCGCACAAGAGTTTCCTAACCGCTGACTTGGACAACTTTGCGATATACACCGACCAAGCTTGGACAAGCTTCTTCGCAGCGACCGTGGACTCGCTGAACGGATTCGCGCCATCGACTGCGATCTTCGTGATCTGAGACGGCATCCCGCCTGAACTGATCATCAGCACGAGCGTCCAGTATTGGCAGTACGTGAAGTACGGCGACGATACAGCAGTGAAGAGCTGCAGACGGTTTGTCTTGACGTCCGACACGAAGCTGTTTAGCTCGTCCTGCAGCATCTCGACGACGCGATAGAGCGTTGGGATGTCCTGTTGGAGCGACGACGAATTACCAGCGTTATTGCTAGCACCATTACCGCTCGAAGCATTCAGAGAGGCCCGGCTTGCAGTGCAAAACACACACACATCAGCCAGCGCGATCTCCTTCAAGTCGTCCAGGATCTTCCTTGGAAGCGAGTCTTTGTGCGGGAAGATGATCCGCAGGGAGCGATAGAGACAGCACGGACTTCGAGTGTACCGGGAGCAGACGCAGATGACGCTGTAGATCGCAGCGGCAGCGACTCGAATGTACTCGCTGCTTGCCATGCACATGCGTTCCTCGGGCGACTTGGTATAGTAGTAGCAGAGCCAGAGCAGAAGACGCGAGGCAGCGGACAGCAGCTGCGAGCACGTTTGGTCGATACGACGAGTATGCACCTGGTCGGTCGACGACGCCAGTATGTCTCCTTGTGCTACAAGTGAGATCCCTTCCGTGATCAACTCAATGAAGTGTGGTAGCGGACTCGTAAACTGTGGGAGAAGAAATTGACCGTCTTGAGCTGCTGGATCTGCGCTCCAGCCAGAGACGAGGAAGTCTAAGCCGGTCAAGCGGCCAGAGTGCGCTAATGAATGAACCACTGAACTCCGCAAGGCGGCTTCCACGAACTCGTTTGCAGTCTCCAGGACGTTCTTCATTGCGAACATTCCACCTCGAGTGACAAGACACTGGATTCCCTCGTTGATGCCTCTTTCGAGTCCCAGTTTCAAAGGCACTGCCGCTGTTGACATCGTCGCATAATTCCGGAGCATCGAGTCTCTGATATGCCCCAGGAATTTCGCATACAAGTAGTCCACTTGCGAGCCGAGGGTCGTAGCAAGAATGCGGTGACGAGCCGCCAAGAATGCGGCTGCCTCAGGAGAGCGCGGCTTTTCGCGGCAAAACTGCACGAAGAAGCTCGCGAAGTCACGCTGGTGGATGAGCGCGAGGGTGTCCAAGCCCATCGCCTGTATGCGATTGAGCGTGAGCGTCTGGAGCCTCACGATCTGGGTCTTGACTCCGATTTTCAGCGGTGTGATCGAGTTCTGGAAGTACCGGACGATCTCGCTCGCACCGAGCATGCTTTGCCCGAAAGCGCGCCAGTAGAGCGCGTACGGATCGGGTAGTGGCTCCTCGCGTGTATCAACGAACATGCATCGCATCTCACTTGACGGAGCTGAGAGCAAACTCTGGATCCCACTCTGCGTTTCGCCCAACCAGTACTTTACAAGAAAGCTCATGTAGACATCTCCACACTTTTGCGCTCGTGCCCACACCGACGTCTTCAAGAACTCTTCGCACACACCCTTGAATCCCACTGACGCGTCTCCTGAGGATACGCCACCACCACCGATGCCGCCAATGGATCGCATGCTGCTGCTCAAGCCAGTGAACGAAAACTGGCCAAGCTCACCACTAATACCGTCGTTGCTATTGTCGCTTTGACCACCGAGATCCCACTTCTCCATCAGTCGCGCGATCAGGAATGACAACACGAGTGTGCGATCTGCGTGTTCTGCGACAGACATTGCCTCTTGCACTTTCCCGCCCAGCAGAAAAAATGCAGTGGACAGCTCATAGCGTCGTTTGGCTTTCAGGACGTACGCGTTCTTGATCGCCGCGTTCTTCCAGCGCTGGTCGGAAAAGTCGTTGCTCAGCATATCGGAAATCCGACTCTCGTTCGCAAGCTTGAACAGACTCGCGAGCAATTTTGTCTTCCCAAGCAGCACGTAGAAGAGTGCGACATGGAAAGGATCGCGACTAGATGTGTACTCGCTCTGCGCAGTTTTCTCGGTGTACTGCCGCAGCTTAGCGACACTCTTCACCCAAAACGGTAGACGTAGTTGCTTCATCTCGTGCCACGACATCATTCCTGTGGGCAAACACTCTTGCAATAGCTCGTCTTGGTAGTCGGTGATCGCTCCCCACACGACTTGCTCCGAGCAAATGCCAACCGTTCTCGGTTCTGTCACACCATATTCATCGTCGCCAGTAGGCGGATCTTCAGACCCCAATGCACTTCCTTCATCTCTGTTTGGAAGCGTGGTTGCTGGGGTACTGACACTGCGTTCCGACTGCAACGGCCACAGCAAACTCGCGTAGAATCGAAGAGCCGGCTCGTCCTTCATCCGACTCGAGTCGCGTTCCCACGCGACTGTCTTTTGGATGCCGTTGACGATCAAGAGGAACACCTCGGCCTCCTGAGGTGTCATGAACGTCAAGAAGCTTTTGTGCTCGCTAAAGAACGACGGCAGTTCTGATTCTTCAAAAGCCATCGAGGCTACGCTGTCGCCAGTCCCTTGTGCGGTGCCCGATTCTGATGAGCTGCTGAAACTTGAGGACGAACGCGGCGCGAAGAGCATCTCTGCTCGATCGAAGTTCCTGGTCGAGCGATAGTCCATTGCAAATAAGTCGCTTGCTCGCGCAGGAGCGGAAGAATACGACGACGCAGAAGATCCGTATCCGGACGATTGCGCCTTCTTCCCGCTCAAGTACACTGCGGATCGCTCCTCGTCTGCTCCGACTTTGTTGTCCCCAGCATCACCGGCACCGTCTTTTGGCTGTCCAAGTAGCTTGGAAAGCGAGATCAGCGGCAAGTCGTCCAGTCGCACGTCTTCCATCATTTGCAGGTAACATGCCTTCTTGTGCTCAGCGATCGATACTTTCACATACTCGAGCACTCGCTCAAGGCTCTTGAACGAGCCTCTCAGGAGCAAGAACATCAGTGTCACAGGGTGATACACTGGAAACATTGCTTTCGGCGGTACACAGATGTTTGTTCGTGGCTGACCGACGCCGACAGCCTGTGTGATCCGGAATGGAAGCCCGCCATACGCTCCTGTCGTTGACGCCCCGCTGAGGTCGTGGAGGTTGACACTCGCAATGCTCGATTCCAGAACGAGTAGTGCGTGGGGATAACTGTTGAGCGTCGAGATCTTCTGCGGCTTGACGCTGAACCGACTTGACGACCACAAGACGAACCACTTGTCAGTCCGCCGCGACGCGTCGAACTTGATCACGCCAATGGTTGTCGTCGACAAGAAGAGCAGCTCGCACTCGCGCTCACCAGACACCGGTGGCGTCCATTCCAGCGACACGACCGTCCCCAGTTTCTTCTGCTCGATCGTTACGACGCCTTCGCAGCAGCTCTCGAATGACTGCAGAATGCAGATGCTCCCATCAACAGCCACTTCGCTTCCGACACTTGTCGATGTTTGCGGTCGTGTACGGTCTCGTGTCCCGACTTCTTTGTTAAACAGCACAGCAACGCGCCCACACATGCTGAGCGCGAACTGTTTGAACACGAAAGTTTCAGTGACAGTGTTGAAAGTCATGCTTTCTGCTGGTTTCTCGCATGCAGACGAAGTTGTGATGAGCTCGGTGACATTCGTTTCCTGAATGCGCTGGACTTCAGTCAGGTCGTCGGTGTCCACAAATGCCCACACTCCGAACTGGAAGTTGGTGTCCATGGTGGCAAACACCAGCTCGAACGCCTCGAGCGAAGGCACACTGGCAATGCTCGCAAGCTTCGTCTGGGGAATCGTAACATTAGTTTTCCGGAACAGCGTCATCTTCATCGATGAAGAAGTCGTTTGCACTGGTGCTTCAGACAAACCGAGATCATCATCGTCGTTGTCGCTCTTCGCTTCCACTGACGGTGGTGGCGTTTTCAAGGGCTCGAACGAAAACACCCAGACGATTAACTCGGTGCCACCTTGCTTCAGACCGACCGCAGCGCAGTAGTCTTTCGTTGGCTGGGAAGATGACTCTCGCGACACGCCAAACATCGATGCCGATGAAGCCCAGTCCAGCTTTTGTGTGGCTGGGACTCGCAGTACGACAAGGTCAGCAAGGTTTGTTGCGCCAACATCTGCGTCAGCGATATCATCGAGCGTCTCCTCAAAGCAAATTATCGCGCTTGTAGCAGCCGTCACGCCAGCAGTAGGTGAGTCACCGCCGTGGAAAGAACCGCTCCTCGTGCTGCCACCGCCGAAGGCAGACGTCTGGCGCTCAGGCTTGTCGTCGCCTGTCACAGTCGCCGCGTAGAGCTTCCCGTCTGCAAAGAAAAATAGCACACTCTGCTCTTCGAAGCAGACAGAGTGCGTCACCGCGCTCATCGCTGGTGTCGGGTGCGGCCGGCACTCGATTTGCAAGGTGTGCAGCATGGGACTTGGGCGAAAGATGTCCAGGCGGTTGCCAATGTTCGACACAGCGACTTTCATCGGTAGCGCGCCACCTGCACCCACAGCTCGCTGCTGTGACACTGGCCGCACTTTCGAGATCGAGAGCGATGCCGCGCCACCACTCTGTTCCTTGGCTCCAAACATGCAGCTGCACAGGTCCCCGACCTCGCAGCTCTGCACCGAATAGCAGCACACTGAGCCACGCGCTCCCCTCCCGCTGCCGCTGAAGGGCGCGATGTCTGCTTGCAGCCGCAACCGGGCCACTTTCAAGTGTGTCTCTGCTGTTCGTGGCTGATAAACGAGCTCAACCACGAACGCCGAGCTCCCAGTATCGCGCTCTAAGGGCAGAGGCAGGCGTGAGAATCAACACGAAGCTATCCGTCTATCTACTCAAACACACACACACACACCTCTGTAATCTGATGAGCTGACGCTCAGTACGACTGCGTCAGCGAGCTGGGCGCGAAGGTCGCTGAACATGAGAAGCAGCGACAGTCGCGGCGTCACTCCCTGATCCACACCGCGTTCATGTCAGTTGGGGTATACTCCTATCGACATGGCCAGCGAGCGCGAGTGATTGCACAGCACCCACCGAGTGCGGGATGTACTCTGTTCGAAACAGACACAGGTCGCCGTTGTCGTGGATGCCGTAGAGCAAGTACACTGCAAACGTCTTGCTCAGCGGCAGGTTCCCGCCGATGAACGCCTCGCCAGCGTGGGTGTCTGCGATCGCGCCGCACTTGTCACCAAGCAGCTTCGAGTTCATCTTCGCGGTGCCATCCATGCGCTGGCTGTAGAGCTCGCCGCGACGTGCGTCGTTCAAGCTGGTGTGGCCGTAATGGAACATTGCGAGCGCCGACAGAACGTTCTCTTCATCTAGCATCGCGTCTGGGATTGCCATGAGCGGCCCCGGCGCCTGGCGCGCCCACGTGTGTCCAACGAGACCAAACGTACGGATCTTGGTGTTCGGGTCTCGGTCAGCGTCAAAGAACCGCTCGGCCTCAGGCTGTAGCACGTAGTCTTGGCCACTGAAGGTCTTCCAGAGCACGAACGACCGGCTCACGACGTTCTGGCGCCAGATCGACACGTTCCCCGCTCGGTCGAGCGTGAAGAGCATCTCGCAGTGCACGGCAGCGGTAGCTGGCACATGCGACTGCGCCGCTGTGCGCACCCTAAATGTATTGCTGTCTTTCGCCCAGCGTAGCGTCTGCAGCGCGCGCTGGTGCGCGAGGAGGAAGCAGAGCGGCGCGCCGTCGTGGTCGAGCGCGTGCAGGTTCCAGACCTTGACGATGCGATCGTGCGCTCCCGCGGTTGCGAGGAAGCGGCCGCCGTTCGCGGCGTCAAAGTGCGCGACACCGCGGTCCGGCCCGGCGCGCAGTGAGAAGCTGCGCTGGAGGTACACCTGCGCGGCGTCGTCAACGACCTTCCAGACTGTCACCTTCTCGCCCGCACCAACGAGCAGCAGGTCTTCAGCGCCGCTCTCAACCCACTCGAGGCGGTCCATGAGCCGGTCCTCGCTGCGCCAGCGCACGCTTTCATGCCACGTCGGCAGCGACAGTTGCAGGTGCACGCGCGCGTAGTTTGCGGTGGCGTCACCGGGAGCGTTGCGGTCGGTGGCGACTCCACCGCTCGGTAGCAGCAGCACGCCGCGCCCCTCGTCCACGCAGAGCGCCAGCGCGCCGCGCGCCGCGCGCTTCGAGCTGTTGAAGCGCAGGCATCGCACATCGTCGCCGCCTGCGTACGTCTGCCAGAGCGCGAAGCGCGACGGCCGACGCGCGTCGCTGCGAGGATGTGTAGGTCCTGAAGCCGCGTCCGGCGCTTCCGCGAGCACCACGACGAGCGCGCCGGCAGCGTACATGAAAAAGCGCGCGCCGTCGAGCACCGCGACGCATGCACGCAGGTGGCTGCTCCCGGCGGTAGTAGCGACGTCAGGCGCCGCCACAGCCGCTGCTGCTTCCTCGAGGCGGAACACCATGCTATGTGCGCCTAGGGAAATCGGATAGTGAGGAAACCAAGGTGAATCTGAAGGTTGAGGCGGTACAATTGGCTGAAGGTTTGTATTGTATACTGGAATCAAGAGAAAAGCGAGAAAGTCCACACGCTACACTTCAACTTGAGCGGTCGCTTGGTGCTTCACCTGACCTCTCGCGACCGCGCGCCAACGGAAGAAGGGATGGCGCCGAAGAAGGCAACATCGCCGCTCAAGAAGAGGAGTAAGGAGCCCAGCGGACGCGCATCCGGCGGAGGTGGCGATAGCGGCGGCGATAAGGAGCACTCGCGCGCGGACGGTGGCGGCAGCGGCGGCAATGGCCAGGATGCCGACGAGATGGACGCGTACCACGAGCCGGTGAAGAAGGTGGTGGTCCCCGAGAACCAGCTGCGGCTCTCGGAGGCGGAGCTGAAGGAGGAGTTCTCGCGCGTGCTCACGGCTAACGATCCAAACGTACCCAATAACGTCACCAAGTACAATTACAAGGAACGCACGTACAAAGTGGATCCACCGGGGCCCGGCGACCACCTCTACGTGCATCTATGTGCAGACGGCAGCATGCTACACAAAGAGTCCGAGGACGCCAAGACCCAAGCGGCGTTCGACCAAAAGCGCGCTGAGGAGGAGAAGGAGGCGCGCGAGCTCGCGGTCAAGCAGGCAAAGGAGGAGGCCGAGGCTAAGGGTGAGAAGGTCGACGAGGCATCGCTTCAATTCGAGTCTGGAAAGAACCAATTCAACTATAGCGAGCGTGCGGCGCAGACTTACACGAACCCGCTGCGTCAGCGATCGGTCGAGACCGAGCCTCCACCGGTCGTGAGCTTCATGGCCACGGTGACGCAGTGGGAGATCTATGACACTTTCATGGACGCGTATGAGCAACACCAACGCGAGCAGATCCAGCTACAGAAAGTGGCGCAGAAGAAAGAGAAGGACGAGAAGGATGGTGGCGAAGTCACGGCTGCGACGATCTCGGTTACGAGTAGTAGCAGTGGTAGTAGTGGTGGTGGCAATGGGGCCGGAGGCAAGGGCAAGGGCGATGATATGGTGCACTCTGCCGCGATGGGCAAGACGCTGCGCATCATCGAGCGCATGGTGAACCAGAACGCGGATGACGAGATCTTCCATGACTTTAAGTACTGGGAGGATGCGAGCGACCAGTTCCGCGAGGGCGAGGGCTCGCTGCTACCACTGTGGCGGTTCTCGAGCGAGCGCGCAAAGAAGAAGCAAGTGACAGCAGTGTGCTGGAACCCGCGCTTCTCGGATCTTTTTGCGATCGGGTACGGCTCGTACGACTTTCTCAAGCAGGGCACAGGCGTCGTGTGCTGCTTCTCACTGAAGAACTCGTCGCACCCAGAGTTCACGTTCACGACCGAGTCCGGCGTTATGTGTCTCGACTTCCACCCGCAGCACGCCGCACTGCTCGCAGTCGGATGCTACGACGGAACTGTCATCGTCTACGACGTGCGCAACAAGGCGAATCGACCGATCTACACTTCGACGATCAAGACGGGCAAGCACACAGACCCGGTGTGGCAGGTGAACTGGCAAGAGGAGGATCTCGCCAAGGAGCTCAACTTCTACTCGATCTCGTCGGACGGCCGCGTCGCAAACTGGATCCTGAGCAAGAACGAGCTCAAGATGGAGCCAGTGATGCAGCTCAAGATCGTCTCGACTGCCAAGGACGACCCGGAGGAGTCCTCGCTCTCGGGTCTGGCGGGGGGCTGCTGCTTCGACTTCAACCGCTTCAGCGAGCATCTTTTTGTCGTCGGAACAGAGGAAGGGAAGCTCCACAAGTGCTCCAAGGCATATTCGGGACAGTACCTCGAGACGTACGTCGGGCATCACATGGCGGTCTACAGCGTGCGCTGGAATCCGTTCCATGAGCGCGCGTTCCTGTCGTGCAGCGCTGACTGGACCGTCAAGCTCTGGGACCACAATCTCCCGGATCCGATCATGTCGTTCGATCTAGGGAACGCTGTTGGCGACGTCGCGTGGGCACCGTACTCCTCCACTGTGTTCGCTGCTGTCACAAGTGACGGGAAAGTCCACGTGTTTGACCTCGCAGAAAACAAGAACGAGCCGCTCTGCGAACAGAAGGTTGTGAAGCGCGCCAAGCTCACACATGTGGCGTTCAACTCGCAAGATCCAATCGTGCTCGTCGGCGATGATCGTGGTGGCGTCAACTCGCTCAAGTTGTCGCCCAATCTGCGCAAGCTCGTTACGAACAGTGAAGACGACGGCACTGTACCGGAACTGCGCAACGTCAAGGCGCGCTTCAAGAAGGAGTTTGAGAAGATCGACAAGCTCCTGAGCTCGAACGACAACAAGGTCGAGCGGTAGGCAAGAGTCCGGGGACAAAGCAAACTAGCAGCGCTACCATATCGTTATTTGCATGTCTCACTCTAGAAGATACTGGCGTTCTCGCGTGCGAGGATGGCTTCGCAGAGCGCGGCCTCGCTTGTGCGCGCGATCGCGAGGTGCTCCTGCGCCACGTCAAGCGCGGATCTGCCGTTGTAATTCTTTGCTTGCACATTGAAGCCGCACTGGAGTAGCCACTGGCACGCGCGGTACTGGCCGTTCGCAGCCGCCTTGTGTAATAGAGAGTCGCCCTTCTTGTCCCGAGCGTCGAGGCTCACGCCGGATGCTAGAAGGTAGTCGAGGATCGAGATGTGTCCCTCGCGTGCCGCCCAGTGCGCCGGCGTCCAGCCCATGTTTCCCGGCGAGTTTGGACTCACAGCTCGCTGGGATAGCGACTCGCACACACGCTTGAATCCTGCGAGGTTTCCCTCCTTTGCGAACTCGATGAGTTCGTCGATCGTCTCAAGATCGTCTGGTGAGTAGTACTGGTTGATGTGGAGGTGATGGCTCGAGCCGTTGAGGTAGTGAAGGTGCGGCTGGTGGTGATACTCGACGTCGCCGAGCGAGATCTCGATCAGCTCACTGCGCGTCACACTTGTCTCGCTGTCATCTTCACTCTGGTAGCTCTGCGTCTTCTCCTCCTCGTCGTACGCGCTGAATTCTTCCGGCTCCTGCTGCTCCTGGGTCTGCTGGGCCTTGGGCTCGGCTCGGGTCGCGGTCACGTTTGGACTCCGAAGCTCGAGGTCCTTGTTCGCGCTGCTCGCCTTGGGAGTGAGGCTATTCGCCACAAAGGACAGCGCCTTCTTGAGCACCATCTCGAGCTTTCTCTCTCAATCGCGGGTGAGTCCAATTACGAAGTGGCGCGACCTCCACCTTCTCGCGACAAACCAGCGAGCAATCCAAAGGTAGATCGAGCACGATAAGACCTTCACCGATCTCACAGATATGGATTCGATTACCCGCGTTCTTTGTGCGCGCTAGCGTGCAGGTCTATCTAGGTCATGTACACGCTGTAATCCTCCTGCACGATCTGCTTGAGGCTGTCGTAGGAGACAGCGGCTAAGCTCTCACTCGGCCCATCTGGGCTCTCTTTTCTGTCTTCAGGGAATGCTATCGCGTTCTCCACTTCGATACCGACATCAAACTCTCCGCTCCGCATGCACGCGGATCGGATGAACGGGTTCTGAACGTCCATCTTAAGGCGGTCGCGCAGGATCTTGCCAACGTACTTGCTGCTTGCTCGTGTTGTGCAGAGTCCCAACTGCTGTAAGCATAGCACAAATGCGTCGACGTTCGTCACCTCAACGCATTTGTCGAACCAGCGCACCTCGACAGGAAGGATGTGCGCCGGGTCTAGGAAGGACACATCGAGCGCGAGCTCGGGCCACTCGTTCACGTTCCCACCACCTGCGGCTCCATAGGTCCCTTCGCTCACCACGCACCGCACAAGATCGCGCTCGCTCTCGTTTGCAAGCAGCGCAATAGCCAGTGGCAGTGGAAGCTTCGAGCACCGCGAAAAGCTCAACCCCGCCTCTTTCGGGCTCTTCCCGACATGTTGTCGCTGCGTGCTGCCCTTCTTCCTTCTTGCTGCCACTTGTGTGCTGGGGATGGAGGGCTCTATGCGCGCAATGCATCGAACTCGTTCGTCCATTTCCATCGGTAGCGCGTACAGAACCTCAGCTTCATTCGAATACACGAATCCGACTATGTCAGTCGGCATGAAGACACCGCCACGTGTGTCCTGGAGTACCACACGCGAGATGACCCCACACTGTGCTGCGAAAATCTCGTTGAAGCGATGCACGATCTCGCGACACAGATAGCCCACTTTCTCGCGCGGGCTGATAGGTACGCGCAAACGGTTCTCATCCACTTGCACAAGCACACGAATCAGCTGAGGAAGTTCGCCAACAAGTGCTTCTTCCCTCAAAGGGAACTGAGGCTCATGCTGTATCGCGTCCTCGATCTCATATGGCAGCAACGCGTCGTTGTCTTCGTCTTCGCGCTCAGCACTGTTGTCTCCTTGATCCACTTCTTCTCGCTCTGCGGCAGTTTCACACTCTTCGTCACTTTCGCTTTTTTCACAAACATCACGATTCTCGCGACCGGACTGACTCGCGCTTGTGCTGGTTCTGCTACTGCGATCTTCTCGCTCCTTATCATCTTTTGGTTGCGTTCGTTCACTGTTGACATCGGCATGAACTGTGGCAGTGTCGGGATGATCTTGCAGCTTGTTGGAGAGTTCACAGTATGACCCGTTACGTGGACTAGACAGATCAAGGTTGTCAATTGCCACCGACCTGCTAGACGATGACACTCGGGATGACGTTCTGGAAGGCGGATCCATCCCTGTCTCCGCTCCACAATAATCATCTCCACGCCGCAGCAGCTCGCTCGATAAGGAACCGGGCTCTGCGTCGTTCATACTCTTTGGCGTGGTCGCAGTTGGCGTCGAGGACTCGCGGCCGAAAATCTTCTTGTATGCGGTGAATGGTGGCATCACGAGGCGTGCAGCAGACTCCTTTGAGTGGACCGCGAGTCCCACGACTTCCGACTCGATTTGTTGTTGCTTCGACTTGACAAAATTGGTGATCACACTCGCAGCCGCCACCACTTTCCTGTTGGCGTTTGCAATCTCCTCTGGCACCACCCCAAAGAGCAATGCTGAGCTCCTCGAATTCTTTCTGGGCGGCGTAGAATCTTGTTGATGAACTGCGGCATCTCCATCAGAAAGAGACTCTAGCTTCACTCGCTGTATTGCATGGTTCTCATCGTGACCAGTTGCATAGTGCGAGCGTGTTGCAGTGTGATGCGAATCGCTCGCGAGAGCGGAGCCTGCAGACCTGGTGTCCTTCCAACTCGATGTCGTTGCTTCCAGATCGTCAGTTCGTTGCGAATACTTGTGAGGCTCGTGGCTTCGCATGGTCCGTCGAGCGAGCCGCTGAATGGATCGCGCTGCGCGATGGCGTTCCTGCTCTAGACGGAGTCGCCGCCTTTCTTGTCTCGAAGATGCGTTGCACGGCTGCTTTGACTCGCTAACGTCATGACTTGTCATCGCAGTTGTTGTTGCAGCTGCTGGACGCGAATCGCGATGAAAGAAGCGAACCAGCTGTGAGTTGAACAGTGAGCGGAAGTCGAGATTGCTTTGCAGCGAAAGGTGTCCGAGCTGGTTGTCACCAACGATACTGACTTGTTTGACCAGGCTCTTCATTCTTGCAACGGAATTGCAATCACTCTGAAGGAGAGTGAACTCGATCGTGCTGATCTCTAGCACCGCAAAGAAAAGAGTCATGACGACAACGGACTTGTCCGCGTGCTCTGCAGCGGTCTTTCCAATTGCCTCTTTCAAAAACCGGAATGTAAAGCTGTCGAGTTGACACCGGACCTTGTTAACCGAGCCGTGGGCACTCAGCTGCGGGTGGCAATTCGCGCAGATCCGCACTCCATCTGAGAAACTTGCACGCAGTGCGATCTTATCAGCTACAAAGGACGATTCCATCGGCAGACTCGATACCACGGTCGTCGTGCGTCTTGCTGAGCACTTGAGGATCCCCAATTCGACAAACATGCGCTCTGGCCAGCGTGACAACCAAACCGACGATACACTTGTCTGCGATGCCAACGCACTCGAACAGCTATCGGTAGACCAAGTTCGCGAGTTCACTTGCGTCTTGCTCGTCTTCTTGCTGACGTCACGGATGCATTCGCAGCCCTGCAGCGTGCACTCGAGCATCTGAAACGCGAGAGGCAGCACCGGCACGAAAATTGCGTCGCCAACAAACTCCTTCGCCTCGGTTGTGACTTTCAGGTCTTTCGCATGGACTGTAAGCTTGCGGTCTGCGAGTTTCCGACTGTCAATCGTAGTTCCTACTTTGCCATTCGGTGTACGCATGAGCTGCTGCACATTGTGAAACAGATGGCTGTCGAAATTGAATTCCAGTTCGCTGAGCGCGAATACAAGCCGAAGTCTCGGAGCAATTGTCCTGTCAACGAGCGGCGAAGCTTTACCGGAGGTCGAAAGGCCACTACCCGATTCGAAGTTTGTGCTCTCGCGATCGTTGACAGAGGGGCTAGTCTTGCTGTGTACGCCATCCCGTGAACGATGATGCGCACTACTTGAGGCGCTCGAAGAAGTGGGTGAGCGAACCGACGGTAGACTGCACACATGTGCTTCAATGCTTTCGAGACGGATGTGCTGCATGCAAGTGCCGCACTTGATGTACGCAGACTGGGTCTTCTCGTTGTACGCATGGTATGCCTCGTTGAGTACCAGTGCCAAATCGTTCTCGATAGTGCACGATAACTTCTCAAGTCGCCACTTGATGAAGACGCTCTCACGGAGTTGCTTCAGTTGCATCACGTCACGGTCCGGCTTAAGGTACAACACAAGTTGGTCTTGGAAGCGCGCGAGAACTTCGTGAACCGTCACCTGAAGTTCGCGCACGCTATCATGGTGGACGATCATGTTGATCGCTGCGTGCTGCACAGACAGTGAAACCTGTTGCTTCCCGAGTCGCTCCGAGACAAACCTGAACGTTGCATCAGCCGAGAACCGAAACGTGAGCTGGAGCGCGAAACTGACTTCGCTGTTTACATCCCCTTCTCCTCCTGTCTCAGCCATCACTGCGCTCTTCTGCTTCATGACAGCGCCACGTTGGACCTGGTGAGGGTGCAACAACAGCTCCGACGTGTCAAGTCCAGCTCCTGACGCTGCAGCAACTTGCTCTTTCACGGTTGCATCTCGTAGCCAACCAGTGATGGTGGTGTAGATATCGTAGATCTGTTGGATCTGCGCAAAGTCGTAATTGAACGGAAGCGTGTGCAGATTTACGTCGATGACCTGCGAGAGCGTCTCCCAAACCTCGTTCTTGGATAGGCGATGCCCAAACAGTGTCATGCGCATCGACACTGCGTGGTCGTGCAGGATGTTGATTGCTGAAGGTGGCGTGGATGCGGTATCTTTACCTCTTGTCTTGCTGTGATGATTCTCGACGTTCTTGGCGCTCTCAAGCTGCGTGAGCAGGATGCTGCAGCCGAAGGATACGAACTTGAAACGCGTCTTGAGCAACCCGTCTGGCGAACGATCCACGCATGCGGTGAGGTCGCGCATGTCCTGCCACATGGCGTTCGTCGTGCGTGAATGAAAGTTGGTGAGCTCGACGCGAACCCGCGACACTCCCTTTGCAAACAGCTTGATGTAGACATTGTCTACGATAAACTCCACTCGCTCGTTGATGATCGTCGAGAACGCATACCAGGACGCAATCGACCCGAGCGGGTCGGGTTCCATGATCCCCGCTTGCGCGCGAGCCTCCGCCGCCTGGCAGAAGGCGTCGTCGCAGTCTGCAGCGTTCTTGATATCGATAAACAGGTCCTGAACACGGAAGCTCAGGGGTTCTTGCACAAACTTCTCGGCGGCGGTCCACGACGGCACACGGATCGCCACTTCGCTGCAGTACGCGCGCGTGACGAGCAGTGGCTTGGGGATCTTAAGCGTCGCCGCGATCTTGTGGAGCTTGAGATCTGAGATGCAAGAAACATAGTAGCAGCAACGTGTGAGAGAAAACAACCTGAGAGACGCAGGCGTTGCTCGGATCTACCGCCGAGAAGAATTGACAGCGTGTGCGGCGCGAACCGATCTTGTGGAGCGAGATGCTACTGCGAGCGAAACTCTTGGCGCCGAAGTCGCGGGGCAGCATATCGTCGCGGAAGTTCTCGACCCAATATTGAAGTTGTTTCCGGAGATACTCCTTCATCATACTCGGCTGCCCAGCGCCACCGCCTCTGGCACTCGTCGTCGCCATCGTCGTCGACGTTCGCTGTGAGGTCTCCAGAACGCAACTTTTCAACTCTTCGTTGCCAAGTTTGCAACTGACCTTCACTTTACAAACAACGCGCGAGTTAAAGCGCACCGATTTGCTGCATTTCACTTCAGATAACAATAAAATCCAGCGAATTATTATGCTGATACGCTCTGCCACGCACTTGCCACTCACTGATGCAGCATAGCCTCCGCCATCAGCTCTTGTGGAGAGCTCCAGTATGATCACGGAGGCGGCGCGCGAGGCGGCGGACGCGCGCGCGCTCGTGGCGCTCGTGGACGCCGTTTTCCTTCTCGCAGGCTTCGTGTACGGCGCGCGGCGGCTCCGGCGCCTGCCCAAAACCTACCTCTCGGAGATCGCGTTCCCGCTAGACGTGCGTTGGCTGCCAGCGTCATATGAGCACGATATTGCTGCATACTGTGTGCTGATCGGTGGCTGGCATCGCGGAGAGTGCAGTTTCGCGCGAAGCTACTGGCAAGCATCGCGCTCTTCGTCGCCCACACGCTCCAGTGGTTCGTCGCGCGCACGCGGCCGCAGCGCGAAGGCGGCGCGCTTTTTGCGGCGCTTGAGGCGCTTGCGTGGGTGCGTGCGTGCGTGCGCAACTCTCTTTGTGTGCGACGTGCGGCAATTGGTGCTAAGCTTTTTACATACAGGGGATGGCGTCGACGATCCTCTGGATGGAGTACCGGCGCAGCCTCCCGCCGTCCGCGTTCCTGCGATGCTTCTGGCTCGTCAAGTGGATCGGCGCGGTGTTCACGTTCGTGGTGTTCCAGCACTTCACGCCGGAAGTGCAGCGCCACGGCGACGACACATTAGCGGTCGTGCTGAGCGGCGTCAGCTTTGCTGCGACGTGTGTGCTCGCGCTGCTGAGCCTCGTGCCGTCGACGCCCATCTCGGTCGACCTGGTCTCCTTCTCGCAGGACGTGCTCTCACCCACGGCGCTGCTCCACTCGCGCAACGCGCAGCGACACTTTAGCAACTACGACTCGTTCAAAGATGTCGACTGGGTATTAGAACCGCTCTCGCTCGCTCTCATTCTTTCTCTTAATACAGCTACAATAGCAAGTGCTTGGAAGGAAAGAGAAGGACGGGAGCTAACGGGTCTTGTTGCATGCGTAGATCAGAAGGAGCGCACAAGAGCAAGTGTCAAACGCGTCACTCAATGCCTTCGCGTCGACGGACGAGGCGATGCACGCGGAGCGGAGCCTGGAGCAGTCCGCGTCCACGCGCAGCAGCATCTCGCCGGCGATATCGGTGTCGATCCCGTCGTCCACGATGTCGGTGTGGGGCAAGAATCAGTTCGTCTCGTACAAGATCGTCGTGCGCACGGAGGAAGACACGTGGACTGTGCGGCGCCACTACAGCGACTTTGCCGCCCTTCATGAAGAGCTCCCGGAGGAAATCCGCGCGAGCTGCGCGCTGCCGGCAGACCTCGAGGCAAGCGGGAATCGCCGTGGGTTTCTGTCTTGGAAGAGCCGGCCGCGCTCCATGAAGGCGAGGCTCGAGAACTATCTGCGCCTCGTGCTCTGCCACCCCGCACTCGAGCCGAATTCGCTGCAGGGACTCTGCGACTTCCTCGAGATGGTGCGTCTCGACTTGAGTGCATGAATGTTTGGTTGGTGCTGTGTGGTGCTGACTTGAACTGTACATCCAGGAGTACGTGGACGACATGCTGACGAGATCGTATCACTCCGCTCCGAGATTCTAGGAACTGATAGTTGTGTTCTACTTGCTGAGCCTGTGTGCCATAATCAAAGCTAGAAGACGTATTCCACTTGTCGTCGTTGATAGGCGATCGAGAGACAACACACAGGAAGGCTCTTGATTTACTTTGACGATAGAGCGTTTGCTTTCCCACTCACTCACACTCACACGCACGTCGGGAAACGCCGCTTTCTCTATGATCTGCTCGAGACTGAAGCGAACGTGATCTCGCACGAGTTGACCATCTTGGCGAACCGGAGCGAGTTCAGCGACTCCTCGCGGTGCTGCTGGAGCGGCGAGAGGTTGCAGATCATGAGCGTCTTACTGTCTCCACCCAGCGACGGGCTCAGGAAGTGCGTCAGCTTCGAGTCTCGGAACGGCACGTGAGCGCTCTGGATGAACAAGTTGTGGCACAGTCAGCTCTCGTCACATCTCACTCTCAGAGATACACAACACAACAATGCACTCTCGGACGAACCTTCTTGGCCAGCGCGCAGATGACGTTACCGAGGGACGAGAGGCTTTTGTTGATCGCCTGAGCTTCCTTCAGCAGCTCCCTGTCGTTCCCGCTGCCCGACTTGTTCAATCGCTCCGAACCCTACATAGTCAACGAAAACAATCCGGATTAATAAGCACAGAGAGTGAAATTGAGCAACTCACAAGTGTGGCACCATTTCACGCACCGCAAGGTCCACCAAGTGCACGACTCCGGTTCGTCGATCGCCAGTGAGCGAGTTCACACCCGACATTCTGGTATCGGAAATGTTAAAACCGTTCGCGCATCAGTGTTTTGCAATTCAGCACATCTGGCGTAACAAAACGAGGCAAATGGTTCATACGCACCGGAATGTGATCACGCAGTGGCTTCTCGACGAGCGGTCGTTCATACTGGTTGCCTTTGTCGAGCGCTTCGCCATCGCCTTCTGCAACAGCTGCCACGCGTCCAGTTCGTTGATGACCGTGTGGACGCATGAGTTCGCGATCGCAGGCCGTCCGTCAGCGTCCAGACGCAGGTCCACTTTGTCCATCGACTGCTCAAAAACCACACGATCGGAAGCAATCGTCAAGCCGCTGGTCGTTTCTTCTCAATATCACCAAAAACACCAGCACATATCGCCGCACCCCAGCAGGTGCCAACAGATCTCGAAGAGTCTCGTTGTAAATCTCGATCATCTCGAGGGTGACCGAGAAACCCCAGCCGCTCGACCGCAGATCCGCGATCGTGGCGTAGATGTGCGCGATCGCCCGTCCGACAATCCCCATGTGTGATGAAGGCTGCATCGTCGCGTATCCCGCGCTGTCTTCGCGTCCCTGCATCGTGAACGTCTTCCCGGATCTGCGTTCACGTACAGAAGATATCATTGAGCCAAGTTGCCGAAGCACATCGTTCGTTTGAAGCAATCAGTGTCGACAGACGCACCCTGTCTGGCCGTACGCGAAGATGCACACGTTGTAGCCGTCGAGTGCAGACTGCACCAGCGCTGACACCTCGAGGAATACGTCTTCTTGGCTGCACCTGCCGTCAAAGACGAGATCGAAGTCGAAGTTGTACTTCTTCACCGCGTCCCGTCCGCCGTTCTGGCCGTAGCTAATGTGCGACTTGGCGTTTGCGGTCAGCTCGATCTGCCGCCGCTCGCCGGAGTAGTCAGGGAAGTTGAAAATCTGCAGTGGCATACAAGCACGTGATTTAGGTGCCGCCTTTCATCACAACTCGATCAACAAGACAATCACCAGCGCACGAACCTCCTCGCTTCCAGCTGCACTCAGCTCATGTTCAAGCACCGGACGAACGCGGCAGAACACACGAATGTTTCCTTTAAGCTCCATCACCTGCACACAAACCCCACGAAACATAGGATTAGATCAGCAACTAGGACCAAGTCGGAATGAGCTCGTCATAACATGGCACCGACCTTGTTGTGGAGACTCCGTCGAACGATCTCTGCTTGGAACAGCCGCTTTTCCATGTACATAGCCTTCTCGTGGAACTGCTCTTCCGCCGCTCGCAGCTCGGTGTCCTTGGCACGCACATCCTCCTCCAGTCTGGCGATTCTCGACACCTTGCTGCCAAGCTCGTGCTTTGTCGCTGTCAGCTCGGACTCTACGCGCACGAAGTGCTTCTCTTGCTCGTTCAGCACTGCAACCTTGGCTTTCGTCTCCCGCAGCTCGCTCTCTAGGCGAGCCACATGCGTCTGCGTCTCAGCGGTGATTGCTTTCTGGCGCTCAAGTTGTGCAACAAGTTTCCGCTCGTTCTCCGACATCTTACCGAGCGAATTCTTCAGCGTCGCGTTCTCTGCGCGCAGCTTCTCGTGCTCTGTGGCGAGCGCAGCAGCTTTTCTTCCGTCGAGCGACGCGGCGTTCAGCAGCTCTTTCTTCTCATTTGTCCACTGCGCGTGCAGCTGACCGAGCTGCTCTTGCGCCTGCTGTAGCCCCAACGAGAGCTCCGAGCGCTGCGACTCGGATGTCTCGTACAAGTGCTGGCAGTCATCCAACTTGAACTGCGCCGTGGCAAGACGGTTCTCCAAGTTGTTCTTTTCCTCCGCGAGCTCCTGGTACGATGTGCGCAGCGAAGCGATCTGGCTCTGCAAAGAATCTACCACGCCTTGAAGCTCCATGTAGCGCTTCTCAGCCACGCTCATAGTGAGCAAGTCACGCTCTCCAGTCGCAAATGGCATCGATCCTCTCTTCTGGTAGTCGCTGTCCTCGTCTTCGAACCCCACTCGGGACAACTTGATCTCGTTCATGAGGCGCACCGACTCGTCACGCTCGTCGTGGAGCGTCCTGATGATCGAGTCGCGCTCGCCAAGCTGCTGCATGAGCACCGCCACCTCTCGACTTAACGACTGAACCTTCTTCAAATGACTGTTCTCGCCCGGAAAACTCACCGACTGTACACAGAGGGCAAAAATTGACATCAGCTGCTTGTTGCCACCCTCTTCTCTCAGCGCTCAAGGTGTCGCAGTCTTACCTCGTTCTGGCCCATGACGTCAATGATCTGCTCCTGAGTGCGAATCTTGGAGCGCAGCACCTCGATCTCCGAGTTCCGATCCGCACGCAGCTTCTCGAGCCGCGTTACGCGGCGCGCAAGCATCACCGCGAAGCCGTACGTGTCGATGTATCGCTGGCGCATTCGCAAAACAGCAGAAACAGCTCGTCAGTCATGTGATCAAGTGCAGGAAGCCCACGTCTGTACGCTTTGCCGAGCTGAGCGCACCTTCTTGTACAAGTGCGCTCGCTCTTTGTCCGACTTGGCCCTGAGTGCCTGCTCCTCCTCGTCGAGGTCCCGGCTCAAGAACTCGCTCGACACTGCGGGCGAGAACGGCTCGCTGCCGCTCACGAAGGACGCGCTGAACGCGCTTTGCTTCGTTCGCTTCACATACCACGAGAGCACCACATGCAGTAGGAAGAGTATGAGCACCATGAGCACCCCTGCAGCAACAACCGTCGTCGCTCCCGAGCGGGCAGCCATGGCGCTGGTGATGGATGGCAGCTCCAGCCCCAGCGCGAAAACCAAAATAAGGAAGCAAATGGGTCAAACCTTGTCAGAGTCGCTGCTCAGCGCTGCAGCCGCAGTCGCCGCGTCCAGCTTGACCGTCGCGCGCCGCGAGGAATTCGCCGAGTTGCTGCGACGCGGCGGCGAAAAATCCATCGGGAACATCGCGCAGTCGGTGTCGCCTGCCTGGTTGCCGCTGCTTTCCGGGTGCGCCGCCTTTGGGCGCTTGGGCGGCTGCTGCTGCAAGCTCTTCGCGTCGCTGAGCGCTGTGGCGGCGCGATTGCCGCCGGCCTTCTCAAGTCGCCAGCGGTCGAGTTGCTGTTGCCGCGATGGCCCGTGCGCGCCGTCCTCGTCAAGCTCGTTGTTGCCGCGTGAGCCGAAGAGCGCGTCCTCCATGTCGCGGTCGGCGGCGCTGCTGGTGGTGGCCCCGAAGCTGTCGGCAGGGAGCGGGAAGTCGCGGGCGCGGCGCGCCATCGGTCTTGCGCTGTCTTTGGCAGCCACGCTGGGCGTCGCGAGCGCGGCGAAGTGGCGCAGCACGTGGCCCTGGCCGGCGTCGTAGCGGGAGGGGTCGGACGCCGCGTCCGTCTTGCGCGTCGCGGGCAGCACCATCGCGGTCGAGAGGCGGCTGCGGCGCTTGCGTGCTACTGGGTCGCGCGGGCAGGCGAGCGGCGGCGCGGGGTCTCGGGGTCTCGGGGTCTCGGGGGCCGGTCCGTCGCGAGAGCGGGCGAGTGCGAGTGAGCGCGGCGCTTGCCTCTTCCGTAGGACTGGAGGTGGCTGCTCTTGGGGCGGCAGATATTTCGCGCGCGACTTGGAGTTTGTATGCAAGTTCGGCGAGTTTGGCAAGTAGGGAACTCAGTATGCTCCAACTAGGCGAAAAGACGCGGGAAGCCATGGCCGCCAGACAATAAACTTAACCTAATACCCAGGTGGCGACCACGCCCGCGAGCAGGGGAGCTCGGCTGGGCGCGCACATGCTCGATCGCGACATGCAGCCGGCCGACCTCCACCCCGCGCTCTATTGGATTACACCGCCGACGCCGCAATGCTACGGAAACCGCTGCGCGCAGAGCGCGCGCGCGCCGACCTCCTCGTACTCTTGCCGCGAGACCCAGAGCTGCTGGAAGGACCCGAGCGACGCCAGGATCGAGCCGCCGATGAACACGCTGAACTGCCGCTCGACCTTCATCACGCTCGTAAACCGCACTTTGAACGTGCTCGGCACCATCGCGGTCAGCTCGGCGTGCAGCCGCTCTGTCAGTCCGCTCGTGAGGCTGCCGCCACCGCACAGGATGATGTTGCTCAGCATGTCGCGCCGCAGGTCCGCGTCGCAGAGCTGCACGGCGTCGTACAGCATCTGATGCAGTCCTTTAGCTGCGGCCTTGACGCTAGCGGCCGCCCCTTGGTCGTCTGCCTTCCCGCTGTCGGCCGTGCCGTCCGCAAAGCTCTTGGGGTGCAGAAGGAACTCGCCGACCTCATAGCATTCCTTGTCGAGCACGACCACCTTCCCGTCCGGCAGCTCGTATCGCTGCTGCGGAAAGCCGAGCGCCACGGCGGCTTCGCTGGACGCCGAGACGATCGGCAGCGCACACATGGACTCGCGCATGTCTCGAAAGACCTCGGCTTTCATGAACTGGAGGTAGCTGCTCGACATGAGCGGCGGTGCGGTCCTCTCCGCTGGCAGCGCCAGCGTCTCGAGCTTCCCATGCGCGTTCACTCGGCGCGTAAAGCAGCAGCGCGGGCGCACCTCGAGCGACGGATACCGTGCCGCTACCAGGTGCTCGAGGTACTCCGAGAGCTGGTTACACCCAACCGGCGAGTACTGCGCTGGCCGCTGTAGATGGTAGCCGTCGAAGACAGGTACGACGCGCGTCGCGCCGGCGCCAATCTCCGCGATGAGCGCCGCTGAACGGCCGAACGCGAACGCGTCGAGCACGGCGTCCTTCGCCAGGTAGAACGCCGGCACGCTGAAGCGCTCGAAGAGCAGCTCGGCGAGCTTCTCGGCGTCGCGCGCCGCCGCGTCGCTCGGCAAGCAGGTGGCGGCCGCCGCGAGCACCGGGTGCTGCGCCGGGTCCACGCGCAGGCGCTCGAAAGCGTGACGCCAGATCTGCTCGAGCGCGTCCCAGTCGCTCACGGCGCCGCCCGCGGCGATTGGTGCCTCGACGGCTACGTCACGCGCAGCAGCCAGGTCGTCGCCCAGCACGTAGGCGCGGGCTTTGGCGTCGGCGTCGGCGTCTGCGGGCGCAGCAAGCGGGCGGCGACCCACGGCGCTCGGCAGCACGAGCGTCGGCGTGTCCTCGCCCGCGAGCCCGAACTTGCTGCGGCCAGTGCCGACGTCGCCCACGACAGCCTCCACGTCGTCGCCGCAGTACATTGCTCCTGCCTGCCTGCCTGCCTGCCTGCGTTGCTGGCTCCAGAGAACGAGCAAGTAGTGTTTCTACATTTGATCTTGATGTTCGTAAAGAACTTTCGACATTCCCTCGTTTTCGGCACTAGCGCAGTTCCCGCGCGGGTGGTTTCTCTTGGTATCTTAGCTTGTCCCCCTCATTTCATTCTTCGACTTGAGTCCAAGCACGCAAGCCAAGTAAGCCAAGCAAGCAGAGAGCCCCCCAGCACACAGTGAGAGCATGGCGGAGGACGAGGCCAAGCGCGACTTCGCATGGCTGCCCGTGGGCACCGAGCCGCTCGCCGACGGCGAGTACGACGCCATCGTGCTGGGCACGGGCCTGAAGGAGTGCATCCTCAGCGGACTGCTCGCTGTGAGCGGCAAGAAGGTGCTGCACCTCGACCGCAACGCGTACTACGGCGGCGAGTGCGCGTCGCTCAACCTCACGAACCTCTACGCCAAGTTCAAGCCCGGGCAGCCCCCGCGCGACGACCTCGGCGCGAACCGCGACTACAACATCGACCTCATCCCCAAGTTCATCATGGCGTGCGGCAAGCTCGTCAAGATGCTGTTGCACACTAAGGTCACGCGCTACCTCGAGTTCAAGAACGTCGACGGCAGCTACGTGTACAAGGGCGGCAAGACGTACAAGGTGCCCGCGACGGGCGAGGAGGCGCTCCGCTCCTCGCTCATGGGCATGTTCGAGAAGCGCAAGTTCCGCAAGCTCATTCTCTACATCTACAACTATGAGGAGGACGACCCGAAGACCCACGAGGGTATCGACCTCTTCAAGCAGCCCATGAGCGAGCTCTACGACAAGTTCGGTGTCGACGCCAACACGCAGAGCTTCATGGGCCACGCCATGGCGCTCATGCGCGACGAGTCGTACATTAGCCGCCCCGCCATTGAGACCGTGCGCGCGATTAAGCTGTACGCATACTCGCTCGAGCGCTATGGCAAGTCGCCGTACATCTATCCGATCTACGGGCTCGGCGGGCTCCCGGAGGGCTTCTCGCGCCTCTGTGCGATCCACGGCGGCACGTTCATGCTCAACCGGGGTGTGGACGAGATCCTCACGACTGACGGCCGCGCGTGGGGCATCCGTGCTGGCAATGAGGTCGCCAAGGGCAAGCTCATCATCGGCGACCCGTCGTACTTCCCCGCGGAGAAGCTGCGCAAGAACGGCAAAGCCGTGCGCTCGATCTTCGTGCTGAACCACCCGATTCCGAACACAAACGACGCCGAATCGCTGCAGATCATCATCCCGGCGACCCAGGCGCAGCGCCACAACGACATTTACGTGTGCGTCGTGTCGTCTGCGCACTGCGTCGCCGCAAAGGGTATGTACGTGGCGATCGTGAGCACGGTCGTGGAGACGGACGACCCGCTTTCGGAGCTCACCCTCGGCGTGAACCTGCTCGGCCCGTACCTCGACCGCTTCGACGCGATCACGGACATGTACGAGCCGGTTTCGGACGGTCGCGAGGACAACTGCTTTATCAGCACGTCGTACGACCCGACGAGCCACTTTGAGACGACGTCGGATGATGTGCTGGACCTGTACCAGCGGATCACGGGTGAGGCGCTCGACATGAACATCAACGCCGACTCGACGGACGCAGACCAGTAAAGCTGCCGCAGCCATAGTTGCGGGTCGAGGCTTGTGGTGGTGGACTGACTGTCGTTGTGACGGCCACATGCGTGACGACATTGCTGAAGACTGGGAAGACGGTGACGGTGAACAACAAGGATAAAGAAGAGGAGGAGGAGGAGGCGGGGAACGAGCAAACACCGTGTTGTATTCGACGAGACGAGAAACTGCGAGCTGAGGGTCGCGAGGTCGATATGCTCCTCGCCTCGAGTTGGCGCACAGCCACGAAAGGTCGGCAGCAAGTTGCCTTTGCCGCGCTTGACGCTCAATGCACAATGGAGTCTTTCAGTGCTGATGGTGATGACGTCGTTTCCCATGCACTACGTGCTGAAATCTTGCACTTATAGTAGCCATTATTCCACTTCCCTGATGTAGTTCTGTTGTTGTAGCTGTCCATCATTCCGTCTCGAAATGATGGCTACACAAGTGCAAGACTTGGAGCACAAGTTTGGACGCGCGAACACCTGTTTGGAGAGAGCAAGTGTGGCATGCGAGTCGCGTCTTTCGGGAACCGCGATCCCGCTTGATGAGATCAACCGACCGGGATCTCGGAGGTCCTGAAATCCCGAGCTTAAGAATAGACTTGAAGGCGAGGTCTATTCTTACAGACCATATTGGCGTTGAAGCCCTCGGTCGGTTCTCTCGAACTCAGTCACTCTCGAACTCGCCTCGGGTCCTTCAAGTCCCCTGCGAAGCATCTCGTCCACCCAGGCGCTCACCTCTCTCTCTCTCTCTCTCTCTCGGCCTCGCCACCTTCCTCCTCAAGACAAATCAAGATGTCTCGCACAAGCAGCCAAGTGAGCCAGAACGTCGACAATTTCCTCAGCGAGAAGTCGAGCACACGCCTGCACAAGCCTCCTGGAGGCGGCTCCACCGTCGGCAACCTCATCTTTGGCGGCGGCTGCGATGAGAGTCCGTTCGCTGGCCACCAGCGCCGCGCATCCGTCGGCAGGACGAAAGACGAAGCTCCCGAGCAGTCGAACCCGTACGCCAAGGACTCGCGTCGCGGCAGCGGCGGATACACGCAGCAGTCTGCGTCGGGACCATACCCAGGGTTCCAGCAGTCAACTCAGCAACCTGCTATGGGTAACCAGCAATATTCGAGCAGCTACCAGCACCAACAGCAGCAGCCCTTCGGAAGTGGTGCCGGTCGCCAGCTGTCGTCCAACAGCTACGCTTCGGGGTCGAACCAGAACGCCGGGAACGTGCTCACGGAGCGCCGCATCACTCGCATCCACGCACCACCTGGCGGCAAGACGTCCATCACGTTCGGCTAAGCAGCAGTAGGTGTCAGTCAGTGCTTGCCCACTCAGATAGGTTCTCGCTAGGCTCCCCCCTCCCCCTCTCCTGCATCCATCCACCCACCCATCCATCTATCAATTCAATGACTGATCAAAAGATGTACAAGTGCATACTCCCCAATCTCCTCCGCATCAGTACCCATCCACTGCACACCACAGCTTACTGACATACAAAAGATGGTTTGTTCGATTCTAAGAGCTGCTTGCTGCAAGTGAGAGCGGCGAGGACATGGGATTCCTCTTCCAACCTCGTTCTAGTCTTCGTTGTCGCTCGCACTGTCATCCTCGCTCTCGCTCGCAGCCTCCTGCTCTTCTTCCACGTTCGGCAGTGCGATGATCGCAATGCCATTCTTGACGTCCTTGAGACGCTCCCAGCGACCAAGGCGGTGCTCCTGGCCGACGCCCGCGAGCAGGAATCGCGCCTTGTTGTCGAACGCAAGCGCGTTCACGTAGCCGCTCACCGGGATCGTCGCAACGGGGAGGAGCTTGCGGTCTTTCAGGTCCGCCTTCCAGAGCCGGACGTGGCCGTCCGACGAGCCCGACGCCACGAGATCTGCGCGCGGCAGCACCGCCACGCTGCTCACCCACTTGCCGACACCGTGCGCGTGCGGGATCACGTGCACGGGCTTCTTGCGGCCGTTGAACCAGAGCGAGAGCGAGCCGTCATCGCCGCCGGTGACGTAGTACTCGTCCGTCACCATCTTGACGCAGTCCATGGAGCCTGAGTTGCCGTAAAACACGAGCTGCGTCTCCTCTGGGATCTTCCACATGCGCACGCTGCGGTCGCGGCCGCAGCTCACGACGCGCTCCTTATATAAACTGTCGAGCCCGTGCACCTCGCCCTGGTGTCCGAAGAGCGTCTCGACGTACCCCATCTCCTTCAGGTTCCAATGCTTGATCGAACGGTCGAGCGAGCCGGAGAAGAGGCTGTGCGAGCGCAGCCGGAACGCGAGCGACGAGATCGTGTCGCGGTGGCCCTTGAAGCTCTCGAGCAGCTCGTTCGACTCGGCGTCCCAGACGCGCACGAGTTTGTCGCAGCCGCCGCTCGCGAGGTACTTGCCGTCCGAGCTGAGCGCGAGCGCGAGCACGTTCCGCTCGTGGTCTGTCTTGGCCGTGGACACGTCGTCGTCCGGCAGCAACAGCCGCGTCTTGGTCTGCTCCGCGAGGTTCCAACGCAGGATTGCGCCGTCCTTGGACGCCGAGAACGCCGTCTTGCCGTCCTCCGCGAGGCAGAGGCTCGTGACCGGCAGGCGGTGGCCCTTGAGGAACCGCGTCGAGTCGGTATCGAACTCGAACTCGGCGAACGAATCCGCGACGCTACGGAAGAGCTTGCCCATGGCCTCGAGCGCATCGCGGTGCAGACGCGCGCTCACCTTCTCCTCCACGCCGTCCTTGAAAACGGCGGCATCCGCGTCGCCGTCCTCGTCGCTCGTAGCGCCATCGCCGTCGCCGCCACCCTCTTGACGCTTGATCTTGCTCAAATACTCCTTTGCAAGGCGCACGCGCTTCTCCTGTGCGGTCTCCTTCTGTTGCTCCTCGTCGCTCGACGCATCGCTCGCGGCGGCGCCGTCATTACCGTCGTCGTCGCTCTCGTCGGACGCGATGACATCCTCCGCGCCGCCCGCCGCCGACCAGTCGAACGCATCATCCGCCAGCGCGCGCTTCTTCTTCTGCGCCTGCTGGTGCGACGTGTCGCGCGTGCCGCGCTTCACGGCCACGCGGCGCTTCATATGCTTGGACACGAGAGTGGCGTGGTGGTGGCGAGGTTGTGACGCTTTGGTGTGGAGTGAGCCAAAATGGCTGGCTGATAGTCTGGCGCTCTAAAAAGCTAGATATGAAGGCTAAAAGAGCTTTCAAATTTTGTCTGTGACATCAATTCGACGAATCTAGGAGTTTGAACGCAAACGAACGCGTCAAAAAGACAAGCACACTCCCCAATCTCGATCACCATCGGCTGACCAAGCGAGAGAGCGATACTCGAGCGCTCTGCCCGCCCGCCATCACTACCACCAGCGCCTCTTTTGAGCGAACGCCATGTCGCGCCCCAGCAGCGCAGACGCGAGCGAAGTGCTCGTATCGGGCGAAGTGAATCGCATGATCCAAGTGGAGGTCGGCGGCATCTATGAGCGCCTCGAGAAGTGCGTGCTCTTCTCGCTCTACTGGGCGAACCACATGCGTGCACTGAGCCGTCTCTGCGCGTAGACTTCGGCAGCAAAGCAGGTTCCCGTCCTTCGACACTGTCAACATCCCCATGGTGCTCGTGCTGGGCAACCATTCGTCCGGCAAGAGCACGTTTATCAACTACATGCTTGGCCAGGAGGTCCAGAAGACAGGTGCATACTCAGCTGGCACTGTGTCTACTTCCTTATCACTAGAGATACGTACGAACTTCTCTCTGAATAAACTGTGGTGCTGGCCGACAGGCCGCGCGCCGACGGACTCGACGTTCACGGTGATCGTCGGCGGCAGCCGCGAGGAGCGCCTGGACGGCGCGGCGCTCACGCGACACGCCAAGTACGGCTTCGGTGACGTGCAGAGCCGCTTTGGGCGCGAGCTTGTGTCTCAGATCGAACTCAAGGTCGTGGCGAACAGCCCGCTGCTGACCGATGCCGGCCTCATGCTCGTGGACTCGCCCGGCATGATCGACCCGCCCGGCACGTCCACCGACCGCACGGATACGGACCGCGGCTACGACTTCAAACGCGTCGTGCAGTGGCTCGCGGAGCGCGCGGACGTGATCCTCGTGATGTTCGACCCAGACAAGCCGGGCACGACGTTCGAGACGCTCGACGTGCTCACGTCGTCGCTGCGCGGCCTCTCGAGCAAGCTGCTGCTCATCTTGAACAAGGTGGACGACTTCCGCACGGTGCACGACTTTGCGCGAGCGTACGGCGCGCTCTGCTGGAACCTGAGCAAGGTGATCCCGCGCAAGGACCTGCCGTTCATCTTCACGATGTACGTGCCGCAGGAGCAGCGCGAGAGCCAGGCACTGCCGGCATCTACGTCAACATCGGCGTCGCCATCATCGAACAAGAACAGCAAAGCGCGTGCTAGTACTGCGAGTGGGAGAGAGCAGCACCAGACTGACGACAGAGCGAACCGCACGAGTGACGTAGACGCGGCGAGCGAGCGCGGCGCGAACAAGCTGGAGGTCCAGCGCCTGCTGGAAGACGAGTTTGACAGCATCCGCGGCGAAGTGATGCGCGAGGTCGAGCGCGCACCCGATCGCGCGACGGACAACATCTTGAACCTGCTCAAGGCGACCGCGTCCCGCCTGAAGATGCACACGACGCTGTTGGAGGCATGCAGAGCCGAGTACCTCGACCTCGAACGTTTCTGGAAGCGCGTGCAGATCGCCGGTGTTGTCTTTGGTGTTGGAGCGGTGTCACTGTACGTGATCCGCACGGTCGGAAACACTTCGATGAAGGTGGTTACGGCGGAAGAACTCGCTTCCGGTCATAGTAGTGGATCTTCGTCTGCACCGACGAGTGGCTTAACGCCAGCGCCCGGAAGCAATGGAAGCAGCAGCATCTCTGCTGCAGGGTCAGGGAAGAACGCCTGGAAGGAGAGCTGGGCGAAGCAGGTAGCGACGTCCCAGACACGATTCCGGTACAGCACGCTGTTCCGGATTGTCTTCTCAGCGTGCGCGTCCAACTTTGCGCTTTGGAAAGCATCACTCGCCAGCTTGAAGTACAAGCGCGAGAGCGTGCTATCGTGGCTTCCGCTGACGTTCGAGCGCGTGTACGCGCAGTACTTGTGCAAGTCGGATCGGGTCCACGACGAGACGATAGCGCAGTGGAAGTCGGTTCAGCCGGGACTGGAGCTGGCGCTCCTGTCATCAAAGGTCGACGAGTTCCCAATCTTCGACGCGAAGGACACGACGTTCCTCGACGACGTCCTCGGGCTTCATATCCCGCGTCTCGACCGATGTGTGCGCGATCGGACGGGCGACGACCATGCGTATTTGCGTTTCAAGCACCTCGAGAAGCCATCGCGCACCAAGGCGGAGCCTGTGATCGCAGCGGAGACAACGAATTGAGTGAAAAACGAGCGGTTGTGAGCACGAGGACGTGGATTTTGTGGATGGCAGGCAGTTATCTGCTGATACGCTTTGCGAACACGTTCGACGAAGCTGTTCTTACGCAACTGCGAAGCGATCGGAGGATAGCGGCGTGCTGCACTTGTGTGTGACGTGCTTGGGACTACCTGTGGCTTCCAAGCCTTTGACCGAAGAGTGTGCTTCTTTTCATCGTCAGCGAAGCATAGCGGAATGCAAACACACTCTTGTGTGCTCGAGAAAGGATGTGAGCGAGGGAACAGGAGACCCAGTCACTCTATCGCTTTCCGTCGAGCTGTTGCAGCAGCGACTGACGGATGAGGTCGTCGCCATTCTTGCCGCTGATCACGAGCGGGACGGACTGCGCGAGTTGTGTCTCCATTTGGAGCTTCTTCTGCTGGTAGTCGAAGGCGCGCTTCTCGACGAGGAACACGGCCGAGTTGGCCTCGGCTTCGGCGTTCGCGAGGATCTGGCCGGCCTCGCGCTCGGCGGCCTTGACGATCGCGTCGCGTTTGATCTTTGCCACATTCACGTACTGCTCGTAGTCTCGCTTGAGGTTGGTCAGCTCGACGGTCGGCCCCACCTTGCGCTGTACAGTGGCGGCCGTGGCTGTCGCCACAGCATCGGCCTTGAGCCCCTCGACCTCCTTGATCTTGTTCTCGTTCGTAGCGATCTGCTGTGCGATCGCGACGTCCGCCTTCGCCTCCGCCTTCGTACGCATCTCCTCGCGGTGGATGTCGGCGCGCGTCTTCTCGGCGAGCAAGTCCTGGATCGCGCGCTCGTTGCTCTTCTGGAGTGCCGTGAGCTTCTGCGTCTCCTCATTCAGCAGGATGCGCAAGCGGTTCTCGTGGTTCTTCTCCTGCTCCTCCATGCGCGTCTTGAACGCCGTCGTCTCCTCGAGCGTCGCTGAGAGCGCGGGCGGCAGGTCAACGCTCGTGACCTTAACGTTGTGAATAAAGACGCCGTAGGGCGTGAGCTTGGAGTTCAAGTCCTTCTTCATGCCGAGCGCGAACTCCTCGCGGAGGTCGTGCACCTGGTCGTGGCGCACCGAGTGTACGAGGCCACGGATTGCCTCCTCCGTGAGACTGTAGAGCAGCTCGTCGAAGCGGTGCGCGCCCAGGCTGTAGACGAACCGGACCGCGTCCTCCTCGGTCGGCCCGATCTGGAAGCTGATCGAGATGTCGATGTCGACCATGACGTTGTCGGCCGTCGGGATGAAGCGCACGGGGTTCGAGAACGACACAGCCTGCTTGGTCACGATGTGCGACACGCGGTTCCATGCCGGCCAAAAGATCTTGAGCCCCGGGTCCATCATGCCGGCATGCGCGTTCCAGCGCTGCTTGAGCACCCACCTGCGTTGACCGCATTATCAGTTGAGTCTACCAACCTATGCTTCTTCCCATACAGACGCAGCACAGAGGACAGACGTACATGCCGGACGGGATCTGCATGCAGAACTTGAAGAGCGACGCATACTTGGGCGTGAGTACGAGCGGGATGCGGCCGTCCGGCAACTTGGCGTTAAAGTGCTTCATGGCTGTTATGCAGGCGTCAAAGAGAGAGGAAGAGAGAGAAAGCGTGAGCCTCAATGGAGTCAATAGCAGCACTGGTTTTGCGCACCTTGTGAGGGCTTTGAGATGTCGAGCTGCACGAGGCGGTTCGTGCGCGTGCGGATGAAGTCGCCCTGCAGGCGCGACATGGCGGGCGGCTTGAGATGTGCGAGAGGTAGTCGAGCTTGGAGCGCTTGTGCAGAGCGGCACTTGGCAGGAAGTTGCGGAATGACGGACGTGGTCTTCTGCAAAAGTTGCCCTCTCGATGAGGTTGAAGGCGGTGCTACTGTACCCAACCAGAGCAGCTGAAGTAGCTGTTTGCCTGCCCAATATGATCCTGTACCTAATGTGGTT
>JAASFW010000135.1:0-35161 GCA_023334005.1 Globisporangium orthogonon | reverse complement strand
GTGACGGACGAACAGCCATTCCGTGGCGACCAAACACGAACTTGCACGGACAGAGACCGTTCGGACCAACGTCGACTCGAACACCGGCTTGTTCTCCTGGATGCACCTCCATACGCAGCACCCACGAACGAAGCGATGACGAGAGGAACACCAAGACCAGTAGACAGACACACGCTTTCGTTCGCGCTTGTCCGAGAAGGAGAACCGCCAAGAGGATCGTCAAGATGTGTGCGCGTATCAACACCGTGTCAACGCAATGAACGCAATGGATGCGAGCGCCGACGTTTTCAAGAGCAAGATGCACGAGCAGTGGGTCTCGCCTGCGTTTGTGGCAATCGTACCAACTGAGTGGAGCGACGAAGGACCTGACCGGTTCCCTGATCCTCTGCTCATGAGCCGACAAGTAGCCCATCAGCGACATCTCCAACCACGCTAGCAGCCACCGTGAGCTCTCGTGTGCATTTACACCACACTTCCACTCTCTTCCGGCCAACGCCGCAGCGTGGACGAGCGGGCAGCTTCGGTCGCTTGCGGCAGGTCGCGCCTGCCCAGCCCACAGCGCATCGCACGCGAAGGACGCGCGAGTCTGCAGTGGTAGACCAGCCAAACCGGTTGAATGGCAATTTCTGGCATTCCCTCGATCATTTCACGCTTTTCTTCCAGCAGCGCCTCACCTCGCGATGGCTCCGCGCGCGGCTGGCGGAAGCGGCGGGCGCCGCAGCCGCCGCCAGACACTGCGGCCGCTCGCGCTGCTCTGCCTCACGCTGCTGGCGGCGCTGACAACGCTGACAACGCGCGCGCCGGGCGCTGCGGCCGCCTCCATCCCGTGGGAACAGTATCTCGAAGTGGTGGGCTTCTACTCGGGACTCGGCTGTGCGTCCAGCCGCCTTTTTCCTATCTCTTAGTGCGTGGAGCGCTTGGTGCTAACGGACGCGCAACACGCGGCGACTGCAGACCAGTGCACGTTCGTGGACAACCCGTCGCAGAGTGTGCGCAGCTACCTGCAGACGCACCTGCGCGCACAGGACCGCGCACTCGAGTCGGTGGTGGCGGCCATCGAGGCGTGGGAGTTCTCGTACGTGCGCCGCGGCTGCGTGCTTCAGGAGCGTGTGCGAGCATAGGAAAGATCCAACGTTGCCAACTGATGCCGACGAATATGCGCGGGGTCTGTTGCAGGCGAAGCTCGAACAAGGACCGATCGCCGCTTGTGCTCGCGATCACAGGGCCAACCGGCACAGGCAAGACCGAGATGTCCAACCTGCTCGCCGAGAGTCTGTTCAAGCGCCGCACGAAGCTTCCGAACAGCGAGAAGCGCGTCGCGTCGGGATTGCTGGTCTTTCGGTGCGGCGCTTGAATGGATGGGAGGGATGAGAGTATCGAAGTAGCTCATCGGGATGTGCGTGCGTGCGCTCAGAGGCGAGGATTTTAGCGACAACTTTACGAACCCGATCACCGAGTATCACACGCAGATCAAGACCAGGTACGGGATACGATCGGTGGTAGCATGTACGAGAGCGTCGAGAGCTGTCGCCGGCATCTTACCGCCACTTGGTGCACCGTGGCGCAGGCTGGCGGAGCACTTGCATCACTGCTCTGGGAAGGCGGTGGTCGTGATCGACGAAGTGCAGAAAGTGATTCCGCACACACTCGATGGTGCGTTGAATGCGGTGAAAACTTGTTCGTGGCGCGGCGAGTTCCACGTGCTGACGAACTGACTGCGTACAACTGACTGCTACAGTCCTCATGGAGGCTCTGAGCTCGCGCGCGCAGTTCACTTACTACAAGCATGGCGTTTCCAGGAAAATCGATACGAGCAACGTGCGCTGCTGACCGCTGTATCCTGGTTGATGGGACTCGTAGAGATAGGTAGATAGAGGTTGCACTCACCCGTACGCTATGCGACTCTGCAGGTGATCTTCGTTCTCGTGTCGGACATTGGCGTGGTCGAAATGGAGCATGTGATGATCCAGTACGAGCAGCGGGAAGACGTGCCGATGGCCACGCTCGAGAAGGTGGTCAAGGCGGCGCTGGACGCCCAGTGGAAGCGCCTGAACTTTGGCAAGATGATCAACCAGGTGCGTGCCTGGAGGTCGGCACGCGTTGTGATGGATGGGCGTCGATCAGGGCTGACAGGCGAGCGTTCATCTGCACCCCTCTCGGTGCTACAACAGGTGATCCCGTTCCTGCCGTTCGAGCAGACACACATCGCAGAAATCATCGCTCTGAAGCTGTCGCAACTGGACGAGAACTACCGCGGCATCTACTGGCATCGACTCTGGATCGACGTACGTTTTTTTTGTGCGAGTGCAATATGCCACTTGCGTTAATGTCTTTTCCTAATGTTTTCCTCTTCTTGTGTGCGTGGATGCAGGATGGGATCGCGGACTACATGTCGCGGCTCGACTCAATGCACTACGAAGTGCGGTCTGCGAAGGTCGGCGGCAAGGTGGCGTCGAGCAAGATCTTTGCCAAGTACGGTGCGCGGAACGTCGAGACCGGGCCGATCCAGCTTCTCAAGTCCAAGTTGCTGCGGTACCTGCGTCCGTTCAACCCCGGTACACTTGTCGCTCTCTCTCTGCACTTTGTTTCGCGATATGAAGGGCGAAAAGTGTTCTGACGTGGATGATTGTTGAGCAGATGCAGAGGTGCGGATATCACAGGACAGCGAATCGAAGGAGATCTCGATCACGTCGTGCGCGCCGGAAGACCCGTTGATGACGAGCAAGACGGCCGCTGAACGCAGAAGCAGCGAAGGAGAAGAGGACGAGAACGAGGACTTTGTCAGGGTGAGCTGCATGACGCGGTGGACGGGCAAGTTCCACTGATAGGACTGGGTTCTTTGCACCGAGTAACTAGCACGCGAGAGTATTGCTCGCTGATATCGTTCGCAACACATTCGAACACGATGCAACCAGCGAGTTCGCGAAGTTCTCATCCGTCCTGCTTTTTGGTGCACCCATGTATCAGAGCGTGAAATAAGTCAAGGAAACGGTATCTTCCCTTGGTTACGTCACTCTCGCTTTTCTGCTTCCTAGTGCCAAAAAGATTTGGCTCATAAGCCCGAAAGCTCTCAAGAAGCTCTTTGTGTGCCTCCCCCTCCCCCCTTCCCCCTCGTACCCCTCGCAACGATGAGCGCGCTCGAGTCCGCGGAGATCTGGGGCGACGACGCGCTGGACCCGGAGATTCTGCTCATGTCGAATGAGGAGCTGCGGCAGCGCATCCGACTGCTCGACAACGACATTCGCATCATGCGCAGCGACATCCAGCGCATCAACCACGAGTCCAACTCGCAGCGCGAGCGCATCAAGGAGAACGCCGAGAAGATCAAGCTCAACAAGCAGCTGCCGTACCTCGTGGCCAACGTCGTCGAGGTGCGTTTTTTTCTTCGATGAAGAAGTGTTGGGGACATACAGCGGGTGGTTGATGACGAGGAGTTCTCTCTCTATCCGGTGTGACAGGTGCTGGAGCTCGAGGACGACGAGGACGAGCAGGACGGCGAGGCCACCGACGTGGACGCGCAGCGCAAGGGCAAGAGCGCGGTCATCAAGACGTCGACACGCCAGACGATCTTTCTGCCGATCCCCGGGCTCGTCGAATCCGAGGCACTCGTGCCGAACGACCTTGTGGGTGTCAACAAGGACAGCTACCTGATTCTTGAGAAGCTTCCGAACGAGTATGACTCGCGCGTCAAGGCCATGGAGGTGGACGAGAAGCCGACGGAGGAGTACAGCGACATCGGCGGGCTCGACAAGCAGATCCAGGAGCTCATCGAGGCCGTCGTGCTCCCCATGACGCACCGCGACAAGTTCGACGCGATCGGCATCCAGCCGCCCAAGGGCGTGCTCCTGCACGGCCCACCGGGTACAGGTAAGACGCTGCTCGCGCGCGCGTGCGCCAAGCAGACGGACGCGATCTTCCTCAAGCTCGCTGCGCCGCAGCTCGTGCAGATGTTCATCGGTGACGGCGCCAAGGTTCGTTTATTGGATGCGTACTTGTAATGACGGTGGTGGTGGCACTTGCATGCGTGCGCGGCATACTGCGGACACCGAAGCTGGGTGTGCGGTCGGCAGCTAACAGTGCAATCTGTGCGGGGGCTGCGTTTCTCTCAGCTCGTCCGCGACGCATTCGAGCTGGCGAAGGAGAAGTGCAAGGACCAGAAGCGAGGCGGCGCGATCATCTTCATCGACGAGGTGTGTCGGATGATTGGTTAGTTGGCTATTGAGTCTGTTTTACGTCGTCGCACTCACCTTCACTATGGCGGAATGCTTTTGACGACGCGTGCAGCTCGATGCCATTGGCACGAAGCGTTTCGGGGGTGAGCAGTCGGGTGACCGTGAGGTGCAGCGCACAATGCTCGAGCTGCTCAACCAACTCGACGGCTTCACGAGCAACACGAACATCAAGGTTATCGCCGCGACGAACCGGCCGGACGTGCTGGACCCGGCGCTGCTTCGATCGGGCCGTCTTGACCGAAAGGTGCAGACGGAAGCGATCTGGATCTATCTACTTGCGATCCGAGAATATAGGACGCGGTGTGGCTGATCAAAAGGAACTGTCTGCAATGCTGCTGTTGATGGGAGTGCAGATCGAGCTGCCGCACCCGACCGAGGAGGCACGTGCTCGCATCATGCAGATCCACTCGCGCAAGATGAACGTGGACACTGAAGGTGCGTTTGGTCGGTCGGCGGAGGATACGCTTGAGTTGTTCTGGCGCTAACGCTTCTTCTCTTTCTCACGCTTCTTTTACTTCCATTTGCAGATACAAACTTCGACGAGCTCGCCCGGTGCACAGACGACTTCAACGGCGCGCAGCTGAAAGCGGTGCGTCTGCATGCTTGTCTTCTTGGTGTCATTGCGTTGATCGTGAGAGAGCAAACGAGCTAACATGTCGAGCGTGGTGTCTATCCCTCGGCACGCACTGGCGCTGCAGGTTTGTGTGGAAGCGGGAATGTTGGCACTACGCCGCGACTCGACGGTGATCAAGCACGAAGACTTCATGGAGGGCATTTCGGTGGTGTCGGCCAAGAAGAAGGCAACGCTGCAGTACTACGCGTAGACAGCAACGAGAGCGGTGCTATCGAGAGACGTGAAACTTCGGTGACCGATCGGTAACTGAAAAATACATTTTCGACTTCACTCGATGTGCGCCGTTCTAGCGTCGACATCCTCCCTCGACGTCTGCGACGACCTACCTCTGATCGCCCTCGACGATGAGTCTGAACGTGAACAAGATCGCGCCGTCGCCGGTGCCACTATCTCCCGCTCTGAACGCAGGGAGTTTGCATGGAAGGGATGGTGGTGATGACGAAGAAGAGGTTGACGACAGCAACAAGTCCCAAGCGAACACTAGCCGTCAGACGCTGCAGCCGCTCCAGCGACCACCGCGGACGACCGACCGCGCAAAGGTAAAGAGCTCATTGGCACATACGCGTAGTGAATAAGCCGCAAGACTCAACGTGTACTCGAGCCTCGCACCAGATGAACGTGCGGCGTGGCTCGAAGCATTTTAAGCAGCTCTTCAATGCTAAGCCCGAGACGGTGTGTTTGGAGACGTCACTGTGAAGATGGATGCTGGGAGATCACCATGTTCACTGCACTTCTTTCTTCGCTTGGTCGCGCAGGAGCTGGACTTGGAGACGTTCTACCAGAAGCGTCTGCGGCGACGCACGCAGCTGCACCACGAGATCGCGTCGACGCTCGTGTCGGGTGGCATGGCGACCGCAGGAGATGACATCCTAGACGAGCTCGCAAGCAGTCCCTCGATGATGCGGAGCATGCGCATCACGCTCTCGCCTGGCGAGGAGTACGAGAATTACCAGAAGGTGAACGCGGCCACCACGAAAGCTGCGCTCAGTCCGTTTGCAAGCACGTCGAGCCAGATGGACGATGACGATGAGACCTTGCGCGGTGGCACGGCTCCGAGAGGCATGTCGAAGCTCGAAGATGTGACCGAGGAGACCGCGGAGGACTTGCAGCGTCGAGGCACTCTCTTTGGTGCATCGGACGCTGCTGACATGGCGGGATCTTCGCCTACGAGTGCAGGAATCGTAGGCGCCGGCCCCACTGCCATCACAGATCGGAAGGCAGCCGCACCATCAGCGTCAATGTTCCCATTCAAGCGTTTGCATCGGATGAGGAGCGTCTCTGGGAAAGCCAACGTCGTGCACCACGTGAGCCGCATGGCGAATCCGCTCGGTCGCTTCCGCCTCGCGTGGGACGTCGTGAGCATCGCCTTCATCTTCTACAACGCGTTCGCCATCCCGGTGTGCCTCTCGCGAACTTGCATGAGAGCTTGTGGTGTGTGGCCGCCGCTGACTGACTGTATTCCTTTCGCTTGCGATCGCAGTTCGACGTGTCGTTCAATGTCGAGTCCAGCGACACGTACTTCGATACTCTCGTCGATATCTTCTTCATCACCGACATTGTAAGTCTATCGGCCCGCTTGCTGTTTGCAATCAATCGCGGCCGCGATCGTCACTTCGAGCTAACCTACTTGGTGCTCTCGCTGCTCCTTGTTCTAGGTAATGACATTCAACACGGCGGTCGACGTGGACGGCACCATCCGCTACGACCGCCGGCTTGCCGCCACCGTCTACCTCCGCTCGTGGTTCGCCGTGGACGTGATCGCAGCGCTACCGTACGGATACATGGTGAGCAGTAGCGTTCAAAGCGCGGACTCGCTTGTCAAGTCGCTCAAGCTCCTGCGACTTGTGCGGCTGCTGCGACTCTTTCGCATCTCGCGCATCCTGCGTCGCATCCAAAACGCGGTCTTCATTCGCTCGACGCTCAGCTCACTGCTCAAATACTGCATGCTCGTCACGTTCGTCTCCCACTGGTTTAGCTGCGTGTTCCACGGCATCGGCTCGGCGCACAATAACGGCGCCAACTGGATCAGCGCGCAGGGTCTCGACGAACCCAATGCCGGCAAGTGGGATCGCTACGTCTGCTCCCTCTACTTTGCGGTACAGACCCTGTGAGTGGATACCACACTCTTGGTTCTTTGCTCATTTCGCGAGGCTCTAAAGTGTGTTTGCTGTTCATTGACGATTGACTGGTGATAACGAACGATGGTCTAGGGCGACGATCGGGTTCGGCGACGTCGCGGGCACGAATCCTGACGAGCGCTTGTTCGGGATCTTCGCAATGATCATGGGTGGCGGTATTTTCGCGTACGGTATCACGAATGTACGTCGTTTGGATGCATGGCACCTGCTCTCGCGTTCACATGCGCTGAAGAGGAGCTTACACATACCGCTTCTCGGTCGACCTTCTTGCTATCCGTCCTGCGCGCAGATCGTCGAGCTGGTGTCAAGCTTGACGATCCAGGAAACGCGTTTCCGACAGAAAATGGATGAGGTAAACGAGTACATGAGCGCACGGGAGCTGCCCATGAAGCTGCGCATGGAGATCCGCGAGTTCTACCACAACACTCGCCTCTCACGAGAGAGCAAGCTGAACGCGGAGCAGCAGATCCTCGGCGATCTTTCATCGAAGCTTCGCTCCAAGATTGCGCTGAGCATCAACGATCAGTTCCTGCGCAAGTTCCCGTTCTTTACCGGAAGCGAGCCTAACTTCCTCATGGAGCTCGCGCTCAACATGCGCATGATCCACTTCGCGCCGCTCGAGGATGTGATCATAGAGGGTGAGATCGGGCACGAGATGTTCTTCATCTTTCGCGGTGCCGTCGAGGTGCTGCGCAACGGTGTGCAGATCAGCATCCTAGGCGAGAACCAGTACTTCGGCGAGATGGCGATCCTGAGCCCTGACAACCGGCGTACCGCGTCTGTGCGCACGCTCTGCTTCTGTGAGCTGCGCATGCTCTCGCGCAACCGCTTTCTCGACGCACTGTCGATGTACCCTGCAATGCAGACCAAGATGGCGCAGGTGGCCAAGGTGCGCGCGACGACAACCGCAGGCAATCCGCAGGCAGTGCCACTCAAAGACCTCACGAGCAACAATGGTGGCTTGCGCGAAGCCACACCGACGACGGTAATGAGTGTACCATCTGCGTCTCCACAGAGTCTCCCAGGTTCGCCTCCGCTGCCAACAGAACAAGCGAAGCAGAAGCCTGAGTCTGAACCGGTTGTAGCGAGCATACCACTGCCGCGATCGCTAGAGGCCATGCCGTCGTACCCGCGCGTCTCTCTCGGCAGCTCCGCGACGAGTTCGCTCGCGCGCATCCAGCAAGCTGAACGACGGACTTCAGACCCGTTCATCCCTGTTCGCGCAACAACATCCTCGCGGCTCAGTACCTCGACACGGCGCACCTCGAACGCGAACGCAAACGGCATTTCGCCCACGATGGGACTCATGATCACCGACATCACGCTTATGCTCGAGGAAGCGATGCGTCGCCAAGATCTGCTTGTCAACCGCGTCATGTGCCTGAAAAACGACCTCGAGCAGCACAAGTTCAGCGAGTCGACTTCTTCGCCGCTGTTATCGAGCTCATCACGATTGCTATGAACACGATGTTTGCTTGGAGAGACTGTCTTACAGCTGGCTCTGCGCTCGCGGGAAGAGCTGGTGCTGGCTGGTCTGCTGTTGCTTGGATGGCCTAGTTGAGCTCGAACGTCTTCAAATCGGTCCCCGTGTTTCTCGCAAGAGGCTCATACTTCATGCTTCTCCCATCTCCACCACTCATCTGCCTCAAGCGCACCGTTTCGCATCCGCACCTGCCAGTACACGCACTCACATCGAACCACACAACACAGCACAGCAACAGCAACGATGTATGCACACACATAGCCAATATACTTGCTGATCTCTCTCACCCTCTTCTTCTCGAACGAAAGCACGACACTTATGAGCTTGCCTGACACGCTTGCTCTTGGCGCGGGCAGCTCAATGCTTCTCCCAGTTCTCTCGTCAATCTCTGTTCGCGTCTTCTTCGGTCGTTCGGCCTTGCAGCACCTGTAATATATCGCCATGTTCTTCTTGAAGATGCCGTTGGTGTACCCGGTGTAGCGCTCCACAGATTTGGGAAGGACCTTGGTAGCAGGCCTCGCGCGCAGCTCGGTGTTCCTCCGCGCACCAGCTACTCGACAATGCTGCCGCCGACGTTTCCGACCTCGCAGCTGGTTCGACGAGAGCAAAGGAGTGGCGAACGTCGAGATATCGGATCCCTGACTGCACGCACGGTGATGGCTCATGTGTAGTTGTGTCTGTATTCTGATAAACCTCCTGCTATTCGAACGTGCCTTCCCATTTTGTTGCGCATTGCAGGCTTGTGAAGCCATCGTCAATGTTCTCTGAAGGCGGCGGCTCTGGTGCACACGAGGTGATCACTACTTGACCCGAAGTCTCGTCGTATGAGATGCGGATTTCAGCGTCTTGAATATCGCGCATCAATAACAGCAGCAACGATGGAAAAAGTGATGAGCGATGAGTCAAACAATCCGTATACGAGATGCAAGAGCGAGTAAGAAAGCCGCCACGAGAGTATGCACACACCTGCGTTGAATGGCCGGATAGAACGCAGCAGCTTGGACTTGAGAAACTGGATCGGTCCTGTTTCGACGTTGCGAGCACCGTACTTTGCAAAGATCTTGGTGATTGTTGATCTGCCGTCCACGACTGACGACCGCATCTCGTACTGCATCGAGTCAAGTATTGACATATAGTTCGGGAGCTGAGGCTGTGGGAAGGCATTTGTATCATGCGGTGTCAAGACAGGTCAGGATATATGCAATCTGGAAGACTTGCAGCGTACATCGATCCATAGACGATGCCAGTATTTCCCACGATAGTTCACGTCCAACTGTTCAAGCTTCAACGCGATGATCTCGGCAATGTGCGTTTGCTCGAACGGAAGGAACGGAATCACCTACGCTCGCATCACATCGAGAGACTGTCAATCGCACCATCGTTTCTCCGCAATGACAGGTCAGCGCCATCGAGCATGTCTCACCTTGTCGATTACTTTTCCGAAATTCAGACGTCTCCACTGCGCGTCCAACGCACTCTTGACAACTTTCTCGAACTTGGGCGCTGGAATGTCGCTCCGGAACTCGAACTGGATGAGTAGCTGCTCCATCTCCAGCACACCGATGTCGGATACAAACACGAAGATCACCTGTAAAGCATACGCATTATGCCAAGTGTGAGTTCCACAACTCATTGTGAAGAGTCCTTCCCACTCTAAGCGCGCATGCTCACGTTGCTTGTGTCGATAACTTGGATAGAACTCCCCTGGTAATGCGACAGCTGAGCGCGAGGACCCATGGCTTCCATGAAAACTGAAGCACGCGAGCTCGATCAGAACAACCACATCAAGAGTCGACACAAACGAATTTTCCACTAGTGAACGCACCGTCGAGTGTGTGTGGGATCACCTTTTGCACTTCATCAAATACCACGACAGCGTTCCCGGAGCATTCGCGGAGGTGGTCCGCCAGTCTGCACACAGAGCAAGCGCGCGCGTCAGAGAGCGTCAGCAGCAACACTCGCTGTAACAGTGCGCATGCAAAAAAGATAGACGAACCTGGACTTGATCTGGCGGTGGTATTCTGTCACAGGATTCGTGAAATTGTCGCTAAAGTCTTCGCCACTGAAGCCAGGAATGAGAATAAGGTGCATCAGAGCTTCGCGCTGCAGACATCCATCTGCTCGACGACGCCAACACGCACCGGAACATGAGCAGTCCCGACGACACTTGCTTGTCGCTGTTTCCCAGCTTCTTCCTGCGGCGGAACAAGCCCTCGGCGAGGAGGTTGGCTGTCTCTGTCTTGCCAGTTCCGGTGGGTCCTGTGATCGCGAGCACGAGCGGTGTGCGATGTTCTTCGATCGATCTCCTGAGCACCAGCGGACATCAACAGCGAGTTAGTTAGACTCGCAGCTACTGCTCCACCAGTAATCTCTCTTCCCAATTAAAACGCAATCCCGGCGATGTACGCACGAAAATTCCCACGCCTCAACTGCAGCGACGATCGACTCAACTGCGCGGTCCTGCGCCTTCAGGTGCGCCTGCAGGTGGTTCCGGACGGATTGCGACGGCTTTTCCACGAAGCTGCATTGGTCTGTTAACGGCAACAGCACACATCGAGCCTAGTTATTTAGTCACCGCGCGTACTCGTGATTGCTGCTGCAAGCACCTCACGCACAGCCAAGCCCTGTGTGGAACCCGACGGACTCGACGAGGCGGTTCCACTGCGGGAGCAAAATGCCACTTGCGAGCGGCGGCGCCAACAGCAGCAGCAGCAGCAGGCACTTCAGACTCAGACTCAGATTCAGCAGCTGGTGCGCGAGAGCGGCGCGCAAGCGAGGGCTCCGGCGCGAGCCATGCGCTTTCCTCCTCGTCATTGCCTTCAACGGTCGATTTGATGAAATTATGGCGCGATTTTTGATTTTGAGTAACCTGCTTGACAACCGGGGTCTAGTTAGCTCCAGTGACTGGGAGACCCGTAACCCCCCGATGCCATCTCTCTCGAGCATGCTACCGTCTATTACTCGCAGCTGGTGCTACCACTGCCACCCGAGAAAAGCGCGGCGGTGATAGCTGCCATGTCGTCTTGGAGCTCGTCGGAGGCGAAGTATGCAGCTGCGAGCGCCCCGAGTTCGCTTGCATTCGCTGGATCCTGGAGCGCGCTCAGGATATCATGGCACTCTGGAGAGAAACAGCATGCGCCAGTCAACATCATGAGGTCGCGCAGATGCGAGCAAGCGCGGTCGGTGTGGAAAGGAGCTTTGGTCGAAGTACCGTGCTGGATGCGCGGGTCGAGTGCGTGGCACGGTGACGGGTGTATTGGAGGCACACTCCTGCTCTTCAGGAGATCCGACGGCGCGACGGAGACCACGTCAACTGCACAAGCACCAAGCACCGAGCGAGTGTGGACACATGAGAAACACACACGTGATCTCCGTGTTGATGGCTTCACCGCGCTCACCTCCGATCTGTCTGAGCGCGGCGCTGCAATCGAGCACGTCTTGGCGCGAGAGCAGGCGGCACCTGCGAGATGCCCACTGTCAGCTCATAGTGCACGCAGGAGGTCAAGAGCGCACCAGCTCTCCGAGCGATGCACTCGAATCGCCTTGCTTCCTGCCGCCTAGTATGCGCCCAAGCATATCTTCGACCAGTGTGCGCATCGCACTTTAATGCCACTTCGACGCACATGAACCATCGCCGGCCCAAGCTGCAGCAGACGCGCAGCACGCTGCTGCCCGCGACGCACCGCAAAGGCTGCGGGAACGAGCGCTTGAAGAGCGGCTTGCCGTGTTTCGGGTACGCGAACGTCACGGTCTGCTGCTCCACGTCCACGCTCAACTCGCCGTGGCGCCGCGACTGGTGCAGCGATGAGGAGGAGGAGGAGGAGGAGGAGGAGGAGGAGGAGGGGGAGGAATCGCCGTCGCCGCCACCGCCGCCGCCGAGCGCCACCATGCGCGCCGCGAACTGGCGCTTCTTCTGCTTCGGCGGCGGCGCGCTTGCCATGCTGCCTTTCGGATGCGGAAGTGGCTCCGCAACGAGAAGTGGTTGAAGTGACAAACACTCTCGTCGGTGCCGTTGCACGTACACCCGCACGCGTCAGTGCCGACGACGCGCGCGTCAGACATGCCGATCGCCACGGCGCCTCCGCTCACACGCAGGCAGTCGAGCGACCCAGATAACCTGGCTCGAGCCCAGCACCGCCGCAGCGACACACGGTGGAGTGGGGAGGTACACCACATCGACTGTGTATAAATCTGGTAATACGCACGTACTCTCACATTAACCACGACGCTTTATCCGCTCAGCAGCGGCCCGCGGCCGTGCGCCACATACACGCCAAGTATGCACACGCTCGCGAGCTGCGAGACCACGACGCTCGCCAGCGCGTACCGGTACGCATAGAGCACGCGTCGCGACGAGAGCGTGTCCAGCTCGTTGACCCATGTCGAGACGGTCGAGAGGGAGCCAAGGAAGCCCACCTGCGCCGCGCCACGCCCGAACAGCACGAACGCCTTGAACGGCGTTGAGTTCGCGTAGCCCCCGCTCGGATCGTCCACGTGTGCTGCCGCCACCGCGCTGCCTGCGACCTCGACGGCGCACGAGAGGATTGACGCGAGTACGTTCGGCACGAACGTGTAGAGCGGGAAGTTCTTGCACTTCGGCAGCGCGTTGCGCAGCGAGAGCTGGTATCGTAGCAGCGCGCCGAATGGGCCGAAACACACCGCCAGGAAGCGCGAGCTCGTGTAGTTGTCGCCGCTCACAAACGGCAGCACCCACATCACCGCAGTCATGACGCTGCCCGTCACGACCCACGCGAACCCATTGTGCAGCACGCGGTAGTAGTCCGCCTCGACCTGCGCAACCTCCGCGAGCAGCTCCGCGCACGCGTCTCGCGACACTAACAGCGACTGCTCAGTCGCGCACACTCGCCGATCCACCAGCTCTCCGAACGCGTTCGCCTTCACAGAGCGCAGTCCAATGATGTAGCGCTCCAGATCGGTCTTGAGCTGGTTGAGCTCCACGGGCGGTTTCCGGAACGGGTACATCCGGATGATGTACGTCTGGATGATGCCTTCACCGAAGTGGACACCAACGCGAAAACTGCCCATCGCGCTCGCGACTTGGACGGCCAGCACGAGCAGTGCGTTGGCCCATTCTCCGCGCACGAACATCGTCGCTGCGCCGAGGTCCCAGCTCGCGAACGTCGTACAGGAACCGCAGAAACCCGTCGTGATGCCTGTAAAGTACACCGCGAACTGATCGCGGAAGAGCGGCTTGCCGCGTACAGCGATTCCCATCACGAAGCACCCGAACGCGTTCGGCAGGAAGTACGATAACCCGAGCAGATCGAGGAGCTCAAGCTGCGGCGACGATAGCGCGCTTGCGAGCTCCGTCAAGATCACGCGCACACCAACACCCAAGTACGCGCCGATCACCACGCTCACGAGCGTGGGGGCGCGCGCATTGAGTCGCTCACGCCAGGTTGGCGGGACCGGCTCCTGCTGCCGGCTCGCGCGTGAGTGCGCATCGCCCGGGTGCTGCACGGCTGTATCCGCGTCACTGTCGCTGTGGTCGATAAAGTCGTCGTGGATCTCGTCCACGTCCTCGATGTCCTCGAGCTCGCCGTCGAGCGACGCGGTGGGCCCGAGCGCCATCACGACGCTCTCAGCGATGCTGCGCATGCTGCGGTTGTGGTGCGAGCTGCTGCCCATCGAGCCGAGGCGGCTGAGCATGCTGGGCTGCTGGGTCTGTCTCTTGACTGCCTGCTACGCTTATCTTGGGGGCTGCTTGTGCCGCGCTACGTTCGCCGCCGCTCGCTGTGCCCCACTCCACTGGTGGTGGTGGTGGCTTCGTCGCGCCGATCCTGCCGCTCGTGCTGCCGCTGCTCCTGCTGCTGCCCGGTGCTGTCCTGCGCGGGAGGAAGAGGCAGCGAGGAGGTGATGGCGCTGTGGGGACATTTTTGCTAGAGTTGCGGTCACTTGCGATTTCTATGGACCACTATCCTGTGCTAGATGATCGCTGTACACGATGCTGTCTCATGCACGCCTGTGGTGGGTTGATTACTCTGCACAGGATCAATTTTGAGCTCAGCAGCAGCTGAACTGCTAACCCAGTTCGACCAGACTCAGACAGTCGATTGACTTGCTCGTGACCATGATACAGCCTCTTTTCAATTTGTCGCACACGTTCGTCTGCGACACTCCTTTCGGCTCTCTATTCCCCCCTCCTCACGCAGAAAGCGACTGGAAAAACACGTGATCAGATCCGAGTCAACTTGCTCCATTGCTCTGCTGGGCGCACGTCTGATGCGCACGTGCAGCGGACGATTCTTCCGCGCTTCCAGTGCTGAGCTGAGCTGAGCTGGACGGGGCTCCGCTGCAGCTGATGTACGCGCGCGCAGCAGTTCGCGCTCACTTCTCGCCGCTCTCGGAACTGTCGCTCCACTTCGCAAAAATCGTGATTGCGTACTCGACGCAATCCTCGCGGCCGTCTTGTTCATGCTAACTCAGCGCGGGGCTCAGATACGCTGCGAGCTGCTGGTCGCGATCGTCGACACTCTCTGCAGCCAGCAGCGGCGACAGCCCGCGCTTGGCCTCCAGTTGCAGCTGCAGCGCGTCAAAGTGCGCAAAGTCGTCCCAGGCGCTCGTCGAGTGCGCGTACGCGGTGAAGAGTGAAATGAACTCGCTCGCCTGGTGGGACACACACACGCCAGAGAATGCGCCGACACGTCGTAGTTCGTTAGTTCCCTTGATCGGATCGGGGAAGTGCAAGCTCTTGTCATGTCGAGCCCCAAGATCACACGAGAGATGTTCACACGCCAAGCACACGAACCTCATCGTAGGGTACCTCCTCGCAGTCGCGGCACGATGTGATGGACTTCTTCGTCGGCGTATTGCTCATTTTGATGCCCGTGAGCGCGTGGTTAGGCACGTCCTTGACCAGCAGCCACTCGACGTGGAAGAAGCCGTCATACTTGCGCTTCTCCCAGAGCTCAAAGCGCACGTCCGCGCGCACGCCCGACGTCATGCGCGCCACACCGCTAAAGTGCCGCGTATCGCAGACGCTGCAGAAGTGCACGCCACCCATCCGCTGCCGGTCAGTTGTCACCACCACTACGTACATACAACTGGTCGAGCATCATTCAGCACACCTCGTCCTCTCATGTTGTTACCGCACCTGAAGAAGAAGAGCACCGGCCGCACGGCCGCCAGGTCGCTCCGGAACACCTGGTCGAGCAGCATGTTGTGCGCGTACGTGCTGCTCCAGACGCCGTACTTGAGACTCTTGTGCAGATTCGCCTCGCTGAACGACTTGAGCACGAAACACCGGCACGTGGCGGTTGTGAACACCTCGCGCAGCAGCGCCGCGCCTTCGCGCTCTCGCTCGTTCTCACAGTCGCCGAGCGCGCGCGCGTGCGTCGTAGCAGCGAGATAGCGCGGCGCCGGTCGGGGTCGCCGGCGCCTCTTGCCGCTCTTCGTCAGTGGCGGCGGCGGGCGGCCGCGTCGGGTGTCGTCGTCGCCGTTATCGTGCATCGTGTCTCCATGCATTTCGCGTTGTGCTAATGGCGAGTTGATTGCCTCAGATCGGCCTCAGACTGCCTCAGCTAATCTGAGACGCCCCCAAATCTTTGCGCCGCGAGTCGAGCTTCAAGGGAGGAGGCACCAGTTCCTAAAAAGCGCTCTCGGAGCCTCAGAGCGCCGACGCGAACGCCCCGACAAGCACTCTCCACCCCCGACAAGCACTCTCCGCCACCCACGATGAGCTTCTCGCGCCGCGCCGGCGCGCTGCTGACCGCGCTGCTGGCGCTCGTGTTCGCGCTCGCTGCGGCCGACGCCGGGCAGGCGCCTGGCGCCGTGGTGCTCACGGAAGGCAACTTCGAGCACCTGACGCAGGCGTCGAGCGGCGCGACGACCGGCGACTGGTTCGTCAAGTTCTACGCGCCGTGGTGCGGCCACTGCAAGCGCCTCGCGCCGGCGTGGGACGAGCTCGCGGATGGTACGGAAAGGGGAGGCATCTACTGCTGCTGCTGCTGGCTCGAAGGGGAGTGAGTTGACTAACGGTGTCATCCATGTGTGCAGAGCTCAAGGGCGTTGTGAACGTCGCGAAGGTCGACGTGACGGAGAACTCGGAGCTGGTGCGTTCGGAGAAGAGGGCTAACGTGCACGGAAGTGAGGTGGGGACCGATCCAGTTCTTCTCTTTACTGACCATGTGGCGGCACCTTCCAGGGCAAGCGCTTCGGTGTCCGCGGCTACCCGACGCTGCTCTTCTTCCACCAAGGCCAGGTGTTCAAGTACGCGGGCGCGCGCAACGTGAAGGAGCTTGCGCGCTTCGCGCGTAGTGGCTACAAGTCAGAGACAGGCGAGCCGGTGCCGGCGCCGCCGTCGCTCGTCAACCTCGTGCTCGATCACGCGAAGGTCATCCAGGACGACTTCGTGGCGCTGCTGGGCACGAAGAAGAACGTGCTGCTCGCGACCTTCTCAGGAGGACTCGGCTTCGGACTGCTGCTTGGCTGCCTCTGCGGCTGCTGCACGGGTCGCGGCAGCACCGGCAAGCTCGCGAAGAAGTCGAAGACGGCGTAGGCGCCAGAGTCGCAGCAGATACCACCCGAGCCACAGTGCCCAAAGTGGCTCTCAAGCGCAGCAACTTGGCGTGGTGGAAGCGAGCGTTCTTCTGATCGTAAGCAACACCATGCGCAAGGCGTTCGAACTCGACGTTTGCATGCGCACAAACGCAGCGGAATCAATCAGTTGATGGCATCAAATCGTGTACATCAAGTGTTTCGTGCGTGCATCGTCATTTTCTCTGGTGTTGTGAGGCTGACGCCGGACGATCTACTTTACTACTCGTCGAACTGCATGAAGCTGTACTTGAGCTCGAGGCTGTCAAAGAGCAACGACTCCACTCCCTTGTACATCGCGAGCATCTCCTCGACCTTGGGCAGCATCGACGGATCCTTCGCCTTCAAGAATGTCACGAGACGAGCGCGGTACGGATTGAACGCAAACTGCGGTTCGCCAAAGTCGCTTTCGTGTTCGCTGCGCGGCTCGCGAGAGCGAGCGCCGTCTTCGCTTGCTGGTTCACGGCCTTCAGTAGTGAAGTTTGGAAGTGAATGCTTGGCTGCCATCAACGGCTTTGGTCGTGAGGTAGGTGCCATCACCTGGCCGTTCAAGAGCGCGATGTCCGCTGCGCTCAGTGTGTACGGCACCGTTGAATCATCGTTTTCAGTCTCCTTGCCCTGGTCGCCTTCAACCGTGTCCCCGGTGGCGTCACTCGTTTCTGTCTGTAAACACTCGGCAGCAGCAGGCGCAGAAGACACCGTATTGTCATCTGAAGTCTGCGCCTTTAAGGGTTCTTGATGCTCTTGAAGCTGCTTGCGGTGCTCCGCCAGCTTGCGCTCAGCCTCTCGCGCGTCGTCCACCAGCGTCCGGATCTGCGTCAGAAGCAGCTCGTTCTGCTTTTTCAAGCGCTTGTTCACCATCCGCGCCTCGCTCGCTTCCGCCATCGCGACAGCCACTTGCCCTTCTGTCTGTGCCTTCATGTTGCGGATCTCGGTCACGAGCACCTTCTTCTGACACCGGAATTTGACCAGCAGCTGCTTGAGCTGCACGATCTCGTGCTCGGACTCCTTCGCCTGCTCCTCAAACTGCTTCTTCGCGTCCGTCATCTCCTGGAGAAGATGGTTGGAGCTTGTTAGAACCAGTTGCTCAACAGTGCCGCCACGTGCCGGCTTGACACTTACCCGCGCGATTTTCTCGAGACGAGTCGACGTTCCAGTGAGGTGGTTCGTGAGCGAGTACCCGAGCTCGGCGCGAAGACGCAGCACTGACGCTTCTGCCTGTCCAAGTTCGAGCTCGAGTCGGGTGCGAACTTCGCTGTCCAGGTCGTTCCGCGCAACCTCTTCGTCTTCAGCGGCTCTATCGTCTGTGAAGTCGTCCGCCTGGCAGAACATTTTGGCCCAGTACAAGTTAAACAGCATGCACTCACTATTGTGACCACATGAATGATGCACACCATCGCCCAGCGGTGCTTCTCTTCCAGCAACGCGTCTCGCTCTCTTTGGATCTCTCGCCACGCCTCGCGCTCGCGTGTCCATCGCTGGTTGTCGAGCACAATCGTCATCAGAACACCAACTTCCAAATGCACGAGACAATGGTCGTGAACGTAACATACCTGCAGCTCGTTCCGCAAACTCTCGACCTCTTGGGCCTTCAGCTTGACTTGGGCCATAGTGTTCTCCTTGTCAACCACCGCCATGTGTGTCTTGGAACGCTCCTGGTCTCTCTCCACTGCATTATAGAGTATGTAGCAGTGTTAGTTCACATGCACCGGCAAATTTACCACGATGTGCACGACAGCGTTAAGCGCACCCGTCAACTTCACAACCTTGTCCTCCAAGTTTTCCTGGCACATTGTATCACATCAACTCCAGTCAATATGGCTGACCAGCCACTCTACGCGTACACGAAACAATGCTTTGATACGAACCAGTCGCTCGAGAAGCTGCATGTTCAGTCCATTGAGCTCCTCCAGCAGGCTCTTCGCGTGGCCAGAGTCGCCTTGGCGGGATGGAAGATCGTCCTCGTTCTTGGCTTCCTCTGCCGTGTTTGTGTTGACCTCAGTCGAACTTGGCTCTGTCGGCGAACCGAACAAACGCGAGGCAAACATCCCAGCGACGTTCATCGGCGTGCTCACGATCCAGCTCTGCTGCATCAACACCTCGGGTAAAAAGCTCGAGTAGGTCGATGAGGATGGCTCCGCCGTTAACGGACTCTGGGGGCTCACGATCAGCGCAGTAGAGAGTGAAGCGGCAAGAGCTTCGTCGCGCTCTTTCTTCTTCACTGTCATTGCTTCGTCGAGTGCATCAGCGGCAGCACTCGCTGACTCCATGATCTCCTCACTTACCACCTGCACCTGGTACAGAATGTTCTTTCTGGTGGATATACGAAACAATGGCAAGGTCAGTGTTGACAAGTACGAGCAGCAATAAGGAGAACTGTTCCAGCACTTACCCTCGTAATCGGGAGTAGGAGTTGTCCCATGTCAACTTGGCTTGGCCTTCGCCAGGACACTTGTACACACCTGAAGCACAGGTCAGCAAAGTAGCGATATAAAGTCATAAGAGTTTGAGCCTGGGTGCAACGAGCAAAAGCCGAGGCGATTCAGACCTTCAATTGGCCGACCGGTTGCCGTCGCAAGGTACCGAGTACGGGCGTGGACAGTGTGACTCAGAGCGCCTTCGGCTCCTCGCCTAGATACGTTCTCGTCACTAGGCTGTCTCGACGCCCACAATGGATCTACGCTGAACGACACCGCGAAGTCGATGTCGTGCTCCTCCAGATCGAACTTCCACACGATGAACTGCGCTTCTTTCTTCACCGGAACGACGACTTCGTGGAGGGACCCTAAAGTCGTCAGTTTGTAGCAACATTCCAGGCACAGCGTGTAAGAAGAGCACCCTCAGCATCCTCAAACAAGCAACCTTTTCACCCAGCGCCAGCAGCTCTAACCTCGCGGGACGTAGAACTGCAAGAGATTTTTACACATATCACCAGCGTCAGTAACAGCGCAATAGTGATGCAGTTGACATGCGCTGCTAACTGCGACGACGCAGCTAGTCAGAAAAGCACAGAACGCACCTTCTCGTACTGGAAGGGCTGCAGGATGAACTCGATTGCCGTCATGTGCGCTCGACTCCCCTTGCCTTGTCCCGCCTCCTCGATGAACGCAATCCACTTTGGCGCATCGCACAGGGTGCTCGCCTGGTCTGCACACGCAGAGTCACGGAAGAGCAGCGCAGCTCACCTCGCTATGAGCCATCATTTGTAATGATGCCATCTTTACTCGTGCCGCTACCGTTACATCGACAACACCTGCGAGAAAGCGCGACATATCGCCGCACCACTTGGCGAGCAACGCGTCGTCTTTGCGCTGCGGAAACTCTGGCGCCGCGCCGCCCGCGAGTGGCTGCAGCACGGCTGTTAGCTCCGAGAGCGGCCGGCGCACGCAGTGGGAACCTCCACGCCGAGTCACCACGAGCTCCACGACGTGCTCCTGCGCCCCTCGTAGCAGCAGCGCGGATGACGCAGCGCTGACCACACCACCAGCTATTGCTGGCGGAGCGGCGTCGACGCTTGTCACGACCACCGCAAGCACCTGGTCGGCGAGTAGCGGATCGGACTCGAGCGCCGCTGCACTATCACTTTCGTCATCGACGTCGTCGGTGGAAGACGTCTGCAGAGAAGAAAGCAGAGGAGGCGACTGGTGCTTGACGTCGTCTCCATCACCACCAGTAGCAGCAGCAGCGGCGGCGGCGGGAATGAACGGCGACGGCACCGGCGCCGGCGTGGTCTCTGTCACGGCGCTGCGCGCGGTGTCGGCATCCGCCATGTTGGCACGCTCTGATTTTTGCTGCAGGTTGGATTGGTTGACATCCGGAAGAGTGACATGTAGTGCCCGCTTCTCGTCACTCAACTTCAATGTGCTGTTCTCGAGGGTGAATGACGATCGATTCGGTACGCTCTAATAGAATGTCGGTATCCAACAAGCCATTAAGCACAAGGATTACAAATCCTTGTGAGCTCCATCGTAATTACAGCGCATTGCGTAAAAAAGCACCGTCGTCATCGCGTAAAAACAACGCCATCATCGCTTATTTACGATGAAAAGAGAAGAAGCGGCCAGCCAGCAAGCAGGACGACGACGAGCGAAGACCTCGCAGCGGTAGTGTCACCAGCAGCAGCAGCAGCAGCAGCAGCGTCAGTCGCCTGCCCTTCCCCCATGTCCGCGCTGGAGGCCGCGCCCGAGGGATCGGCGACAGCGGGCGGCGCTCCGGGCGCTCGCGACGGCACCTCGTCTGCCGCGGCATCGACTGCGTCGTCCGCCGCTAGCGCCTCAGGAAGCGGTGGCGCGGCAGTCGTGGTCGCCGCGCCACCCGTTGTCGTAGTCGGCCCGCCACCTCCCGCGCCTGCGCCAGCGTCACCACCGGTGAGCTGTCCGGACGTGGCGGCGGCGGCCATGAGCGTCTTGAGCGCCGCCGACGCCGGCAACGACCAAGTGGCGCCTGGCGACCCGGCGACCACGCACAGCCTCTCGCGGCGCGCGGCGTCAGCTCGCACTATGGACGCCTCACGGACCGTCGACCCGCGCTTGCGACCAGACCCGCTCTGGCGGCGCACGGTGCCGCGCGGCATTCGCGATGAGCTGATCCGATTGATGTGCGTGGGAGGAGAAGGAGCCGGCGGTGGTGGTTGGGACGATAGCGGGTGTGCGGAGCTCTGATTGACGGCAGGTTGTGCGGCGGAGCAGGCAGGAGGAGCTGCAGCGCATCACGGGCCAGGAAGACCGGCGCCATCTGCGCATGTGCGCGGCCCGCTACGAGTCGTACGCGTGGAGGAAGAGCGACAACCAGGTGCGCCGACCAGAGGTCGGGACCAGCTGATCTGCTGCGCGGCATGCGCTTACGTCTCTCTCTCTCTCTCTCTCTCAATTCAGATACGGTACTTTCAAAAGATGGGTCGCCGCATCGACTCGCTGCGCGACCAACCGTCGTTCCGCGATGCCGCGCGGTCGCGTCATCAGGAGTCGTCGTCGTCCTCTGCTCCCTCGTCAGAGGACGAGCATCTGCAGGAGGAGCACGCGTCGTGCCATGAGCTGCTCTCACCTGCAACTGTCGTGTCGACGCAGTTGCCGCAGAGAGTGCGTTCAATGAGCAGTTCCACTAGCAGCAGCCACCATCGATCTTCGAGCAGCAGACGATCCCGTCGCCACCAGTATCAGCGCCGCCACGACTCTCCGCAGCACTGCTTTCCGGGCATCATGGCGATGCCATCATCGTCGTCGTCATCGCCACCGCCCTCGTCAGCGTCGTCAACGTCTTCGTCGTCGTCGGCAGTGGCGGCATCTGTCCACGCCGGTTTCGCGACGGCAACACGCTCGCTGGACGGGCTGTCTCGCGACGAGCGATACTTCCGGAAGCTCCGGATAATGAAGGCCAAGTACCGCGACGAAGTGGCGCTCGTGTTCCGTGAGCTCTGCCGCGTGAACACGGTGATCCAGCACTCGGCGAGCCTGCGGCGCCACGAGTCGAACAACCTCGGGGACTTCCTCGCGAACCTCAAGAAGATAATTTATTTGCTCGAGCAGCAGCCGGACGAGATGAACGGCATGATCCCGGCGCGCAAGCGCACGCTCGAGTACCTGGACGTGGTGGAGTCGCACATCCAGCGGAAGGTGCTGCCGATCCTCTACCGCCTGCGCCACACGTACTCGACGATCCTGCGGCCGATCGTGCTCAACTACCTCAAGAACAGTGGTCGCTTCTCCAGGCGCTGACTCGGTGGCGGCGGACGAACGCGATTTTGGCACCTGTGGCGAGAGAATGCGCGCGCTTGGAGTGTGAGTGGCGGGGCGCGAAGGGAAGAAGGAGCGTGGTGGTCGTTGCCGCCGGCATCTCTGACAGGACGGAAGGCTGTTGGAGCTCGTCGAGTCCGATCCGACCGGATCTGTCGGTCGGTCCGTGTTAGTATGAATGCAGGCGAGGGAGCAAATGCGTCGAAGGCGCCGCATGTTGGTCGAGCGAATCAAATGCTGGTTGGGACCATCACCTCATTTCAAATTTCCAAAAAAGGATTCCACTGTTTCCAATAGTGAACAGCAGCGAAAATGTCCAGAGCGGTGCTTGCGTGGCAGCGATCACCCTTTCATAGGTCAAAAGAGCTTCCAAGCACACAAGTTGAAAGTACCAGCCAAGCAGCCATGGCGACGGACGCGCTCACGGAGCAGTTGCGCAGCGTGGACAAGCGCATCGCAGCGCTCATGCACGAGAAGGCGCAGCTGCAGCAGCAGCTGGAGGCGGCAGCGCTCAGCGGCGGCGGCGGCGCCAAGACCATGAGCGCAGAGGTGGTGGACAGCAACCCGTACTCGCGGCTCATGGCGCTCAAGCGCATGGGCGTGGTGGCCAACTACGAGCGCGTGCGCGAGCTCTCGGTGCTCGTGGTCGGGCTCGGCGGCATCGGCTCGGTGGCGGCCGAGATGCTCACGCGCTGCGGCATCGGCAAGCTCATCATGTACGACTACGACACGGTCGAGATCGCCAATATGAACCGCCTCTTCTTCCGCCCGGAGCAGGCGGGCATGACCAAGACCGCGGCGGCCAAGCAGACACTCCAAAGTGCGTGCTTCGTATTAGAATAGCGGGTCAAGGAACCGAGAGAGAGAACCACAGTGCTGATGGTGCGTTGGGGTGGGTGGGTGGGTATTAGGCATCAACCCGGACGTGATCTTCGAGGAGTACACGATGGATATCACGACGACACAGAACTTCGAGCAGCTGCTCGACCGCATCCAGCACGGCGGCGTGGACGGCGTGTCCAGGGTCGACATCGTGCTCAGCTGCGTGGACAACTACGCGGCGCGCACGACGCTCAACCAGGCGTGCAACGAGCTGAACCAGGAGTGGATGGAGTCGGGGGTGTCGGAGGACGCCGTGTCGGGCCACATCCAGTTCCTGCTGCCGGGCCGCACGGCGTGCTTCGAGTGCCTGCCGCCGCTTATCGTCGCGAGCGGCATCGACGAGTCGACGCTCAAGCGTGAGGGTGTGTGTGCGGCGTCACTGCCCACGACCATGGGACTCGTCGCCGCACTGCTCGTGCAGAACGTGCTCAAGTACCTCCTGGGCTTCGGTCAGGTGTCGTACTATCTGGGCTACAGCGCCATGAAGGATTTCTTCCCGTCTGACGTCATGCGCCCGAACCCGGAGTGCTCGAACCGCCACTGCCGCCTGCAGCAGGCGTCGCCGGCGCATGCCGGCTGGAAGCCGATGGTCTGGACCGCGCTCGGCCACGACGGCTCGCCGAACGTCCCGGTCGAGCACTCGGAGAATGAGTGGGGCATCGAGCTCGGCGATTCGTTGAGTGACGACGCGTTCGGTGTCTCTGCTTCTTCGGGCTTCGATGGACAGGCTACTTCCGAGGCGACGACGCTCGCGTCGGGGCTCTCGTTCGCGTACCAGCAGCCTTCGTCGTCCACGTCGACGACGACGACGTCTGCTGAGGACGTTGTCGCGGCGCAGAATGTGGAGGTGAGCCTTGAGGATCTCATGGGACAGCTCAAGTCGCTGTAGACGACGACGAAGAAGAAGAAAAAGAAGGAGAAGGAGAAGCACAGACGCGACTTGCGCGGATGACTGAGTGCGCGACAGGAAGAGTGAACAGTGCGACGATGTCGGTGTTTGACTTTGTAGCGCACTCGCGTTGCTATAGGGAGCGTGCATCTGCTGTACCACCTGCGAATATCTCTCTCATGCAGGCAGGAGGAGCAGATCGTGGAACGCGTCGAGCAGCCACAACGCTGCTTGCTGCACGTCTGCACACCAGACGCCGTCTTGTTCTTGTATCCGCTGCTCGATCGCGCGCGCAATTCGCACGACGGTCGGCAGCGTGAGGTAACTCTCTGACTCGAGCAGCGCGAGGATCCGCATAGCATTGAGCGCGAAGCACGCCGTCGAGACATCATCGCTCGTCTCGAACTCGAGCAGGAGATCGTCAAAGGACAGCTCCATGCCCTCTCGGTCGGCACCAAAGTTTGCGTCCTGCTGCTCACGTGCTGCGGCATACGAATGCGACGCGACGAAGCTCAGATACATCTCTCGCACTGCTGCTGGGAGAAAGCTTGTGTTGACAGCAGACGAGCGATTCGATCTCTCGCTCCCAATGTCGTCGTCGTAGCAATCGTCCTCGCTTGCAATGTCACCGACGACAGCCATCCCTGCTGAGATCGAGAACGCTGATATCTGAAGAACAAGACACACGAGTCAGCGCACGGTATCTCGCACATCAGCACCCTTCTTTCGCCGTCTGTTTCCATATTCAGGACGTACCGGCTTCGAGAGCCCAGCCTGCGAAGCCGAGTCTCGTAGCGACTGAAATGACTTCCGAGCCAAGTGGCCCCGTCCAAGCGCCTGGATGCACGTAGCTGCTTCGATCTCCTCAAGCGCGAGCTCGCGCCTGTAGCGCGCAGCAGTCTGGCGCCAGAATCGCTGCAAGCTTGACGCCGCGATGTGCTGCACTTCACTGAGCTCCTCGCTGATCGCAGTCTCGTGCGCACGGAGCTGTCGGTGTCTATAAGAGCGAAAGACCTGCTGGATCGTACGCGCAGCTACACTGCGCACCCCCACAGACGTAGATCTCGAGTAGTGTCTGAAGTACGATCGAAAACAACTCTGGATCTTTTCGGCAGCAGCGTTCTCCCCGATGCGCCAGGCTTCCGTCAGCATCCGGCTCTGTCGGCCGCGCACTAACGCCTGAATCTTAGTCGCCGCGAGCTCCTCTAGGAACGCTTGCTCCATCTCCATCTGCACAGCCACTCGACAGTGTTAGTCAACGGTGCTAGATTGGCCCCTATGACATCAATGAACACCGCGATAGCACCAGCTTACCGCTTGAAACAACGCGATTTCTACATGCTTGCGCTCGACATACATGCGACTCAGCAGTGCCGCGTGGTGCTCGGACACGATCTCGCGAGTCGCATGTCCTTTTATTGTCGCTTGTATGCGCACTGCCGCTGAGTTTCGCCGGCGCAAGTCTGGTGATCGCTCGAGAGGGCCAAGCGCGACGGAAGGTCCGTTCTGTCTTCGCTCAGAGTTGATCGCAGACTCTAATGGAGTTGGCGAAGGTGACGAAGGTGACGAAGGTGACGAAGGTGAAGAAGGTGAAGAAGGTGACGACGATGAAGAAGGCAGTGTCGTTTCGTCCAAAAGCCGCTTCCTGAACTGCGTCTGGATCACGCTCGCTGCTAGGTGCTCGATTTCAGTGAGCTGCTGGGCTGCTTCTTCGCCATCCTGTGCGTCACTCTGTCTCGAGCTGATCAACGGTTCTTGGCTTGGAACCGCGAGCTCTTGCTCTTGAAGTTCCTGTGAAGAGAAGCCAGAAGTGGGCGTAGGCAACACTGTCACTGTTTGTGATACGCCTGCACACACCTGGCGCCTCCGTCGAACATCTGCACGCGCTTGCTCTCCTCGGATGAACGCTTGGATGTGCTTCGCAGCCGCTCTCTGGACAAGTTCAAGTTCTGCAGCGCCGAGTCTGCGCTCACTCACGTATGACGAACCGCTTTCGTTCACAACGACTTCGACAAACTCTTCCGCTTTCGTCTGCGCCAACGCATTCGTCGAGCTCTGGCTTGCTTCCAGTTCGCGTTCGCTCTCAACAGCATTCTCATTACAAGTATCTCCGTCGTAACCAGGGAGACTCTGGATGGAGTTGCTGCGCATACGCTCCAGACGCTCGCGAACCTTGCTCGTTGATCCTCGTGGGGTCGTGACCGCGTCTTCGTCTTGAGGTGTAGAAATGATCGCACTGCCAACGGCATCTCCATTTGCCACTGATTTGCTGTGTGGAGCTAGTGATGGTGGCGGAGCACCTCGCCGTGATGTTGAGCCAGATCGGAGCGCTGCTGCAGGGGTTGGAGCTCCTGATAGGTCGTCCTTGATGTTCTCAGCAAGTCGCTTCATTCGTCGCAGGTATTCCATATGGCTCACCCGCTGATTCGGTAGATCCCCCTCGCTGCCGTCATTAGTCACCATCGAGTCTTTGACTGATGCAGACAGTGTACTCGGGTCTCGATCTACTCCAAACTCTCTCTGGCTACGCCGAGCAGCGTCTAGCGCCTGGTGATGGCGATGCTCTCGACTCGAATGCTGTTGAGCGTGCAGGTTGTCTTGCGGAACTGATGTCTTGTGAGACTCGGCGCCGCGATGAAGCAGAAGGTCTGCTATATCGTCGCTCCTCTCGGTCTGAGTGTCCTCATTCTCACTCAGATCGTCGTCGTCGAGCACACCACAGCCATCTTCATCGCCATCTTCTAGATCGCTGATGCCGGCGAACATATCAAAGTCATGGCGCTGGCTTAGTGCTACATGTGTGGATGAAGACCCAGTGCGAGTTGTCGGATGAGCACTTTGCGGTCGCTTCTTAGTTCGCGTTTGGTCTTGTTGAGCTGTCCGAACGCTTGTCATCGGAGCAGCTGAGTCGCCACGAACGCTAGCGTCTTCAAGAGCGAACTCTCGCTCGAGTCGCTTCCAGTGCGCCTCGATATTTGCTCCAGGGTCCGAGTCGCCAAATTCCTTGATGGCTCCCGATCTCGACGCTGATGCAGACAGTGGACGTTGACGGGAGCTCGAGAACGAAGAGCTTTTCGCGGACGCTGCACGCTGAGCTTTTGACGATGAGATTGACTGTGCCTCGAAGCCTCTCTGCGCAGCACATTCAGCCAAAGTCCTTCCTTTCGGTGGCGACGTATACTGCAAGCCTGCTGTTGACGGTTTTACGGGCTTGTAACACTGCGAGGCAACGTTCGCGCTGTACGACAAGTCGCTCCAAGCTCCCGATCCTCCTCCTCCATTTCGCGATGAATGATGCGCGGACTGCGGGCGAGCCATAGGCTTCCTCCGGTCGCTGCTAAACGTATTGGATGAGTGAGTTGCAGTGTGCTGAGAAACTGTTCTGCTGCCACTTGCGACCGATCGATTTACACGATGAGCGACCCCAGCGCTCCCGGTACGCTGTAGCTCGAGCTTCTTCTTGGCGTCGAAAAAGATCTTCTTGAACGATGCACACAGCGCAGCATTCGACTCGCGATACTTCCACACGAGCTGCAGTGCTTTCTTGTACCATTGCAGACTTGCTTCACCGCGTCCATTGAATTCGAGTTCGACTGCCAGGTTGTGATACGCGACCGCAAGCGAGATGATCTTCTCTTCGCGAGACTTGGCATCGAGCACGTCGGCAGACGACGCCGCCGATCCGTAGTCGAAATCGTCGTCTTCGTTTCTCCGACTGCTGTTCACTGCTGCCTCCAAGCTCACGAGCTCCTCTTGGGTGTGGAAGATCGCTGCTTGCGCGTGCTCGAGTGCGAGGTCGTGACGGCCCAGCTGCGACTGGATCGCGCAGAGGTTCAGATGCGTGATCGAGAGGTTTTTGACATGTGCGCACGTCGAGCCGATCTGCGCGGCTTCCTTGAGATACTTGAGCGCCGACTTGAGCTTCCCGAGCTTCCGGTAGCAGCAGCCAATGTTGTTGAACGTGAGGATCTGCAGCGACTGGCACTTCTTGAAATTCCCCGGCGCTGTGATCGCCTCAGCCTTGCGCAACATCGCGAGGCACTGGTCGAACTGCGCCTGCGCCAAATATTGCATCGCCACAGAGTTGTAGCTCAGCACGACCTCGTTGAGTGCTCGCTGCACGACCGAGTTGTCGATCCCGAACATGCGGCGCTTGAGCCACAAGCTCTGCTCGAGACAACCGAGCGCCTCAAGGTCCATGTTCTTCTGCTTGAGGCACGCAACCGTCGAGTTGAGCATCTCAAGCAGACTCTGGTCGTTGTCGATGTGGTTCGCCTTGCCTGAGCGATGCATGTGGGAGGGTTTTTCAGGAGAGCTGGACATACTGAAGTCGCCAAAGCCTCGCGGCTGGTGGTGTTGCATTCTTGACCGTTCAAGCGAACTCGGAGCTCCTCCTCCGCGCGACTCGTGGGACGTGTACGACGGCATCTGGAAGACCGAGTTGCCGTCGCCGCTTTTGCTGCTCAAGTGCGTTGAAGCTGGCTGCCGGTGGTGGAACTGGTGTGTCGTCATTGCGTCCTATGCCGCTGTTCCAGTCGTCTTCATTCTCTTGCAAAGGGAGTCGATCTCGACCGCTAGCGATCGCTCCGCGAAGAAATGGCTAACTAGTTCTTTGGATGGCACTATTTCAACATTCGTTTCATGCACACCGGCACTATCTACCTTGCGAGCAACAATATTGACCGCAGCACTAAGTGAGCTATCCACACCACTTGGTTGTCCACGATCTCGCAACAAGTACAGATACACAACGCAGAGTGCGAGAACCCCGCTTGTTCAATCATCCGCTAGCAAAACGCGCTCACGACACAAACAAAATGCTGCTGCATCTGCACGCTGCTCACTTGTTCTGGGATCGGTACGCTGCCAGTTCTTGCTCCAGTGACGTGATGTACTCCTGCATCTGGTAGAATTGGTCCGCTTGATCCGCGAGCACCTTGAGCAGCTCGTTCTTTTCACCCTCGAGCCGCTCTGTCATCTGCTTGTACATATCCACCAGCTTCACCGAGTCGTCGAGCATGGTCTTTTTGAGAGAACGCACTACCTCCTCGACACCCTCGTCAGCGTCGTCATCGCCTGCAACTGGGTTTAGCTCCTGGATGCTCATTTGGTTGCCGTTCGTCGATGTAGGGGTGGCCGACACTACCAGCGGCTCGGAAAATGGCTCGCATTCCGCCTCAGTGGAAGAGAAGCCACCGAAAGTCGACGTCTGCACGACTTTCAGAGGCGACGGCTGTCGCACAGGTGTTTGCGGTTTGGAAGCACCATCGGACGATCTATGGCTGTCGAACAGGGTGCTAGCACTCGGGGTCGGAGGTGCTTCAGAGAAAAAGTCGTTCACTTGCGTCGGACTCGGCGTGGAGTAGAAGCCGTTCACAGCTGTAGTAGCGTTGCCAGTGGAGTCTCCGTGATTGGGTTGGCTGTTTTCAAAACCCGAGTTCGAATGCGCTTGCTGCTCAGTCGCGTACCCATTCGACTCGGACTGTCCAGCGAATGGGTCCGCCTGGGCGGCATTGGACGGAGCTGGGGTCTCGAACAATGATGCTGCCGACTCGTGGTTGTCGTAATAGTGCTGATGGTCGTACTGCTGTTGCTGGTGATCGTAATGCTGCTGGTGGTCGTTTTGTTGTTGCTGGTGCTGCTGCTGCTCGTACTGCTGGTGCTGCTGCTCGTATTGCTGGTGCTGCTGCTCGTATTGCTGGTGCTGCTGATTGTACTGCTGGTGCTGCTGATCGTATTGTTGATGCTGGTAGTCATACTGGTGGTATTGGTGATAGTACCCCTGCTGGTAGTCGTACTGCTGTTGCTGTTGCTGGTCGAGAGTACTGTTGGCATGCTGATACGATTCAGCCGGAGCCGAGTGCGAAGCGAACGGATTCGCAGATGTTTCTTGCTGCTGCTCTTGATGCTCTAGCGTGTTGGTTGACGACGGGAACATCTCACCCGAGTTCGTGGCGAAGGGATCAGTTAGCGGCGACTGGACGAAGTTGTCGTAAAAGTGGTGCTGGTCGGCTCCGCTGTTGTTGAACGGACTCGTCGCTGAGCGGGGAGGGTTCGCGAACGGGTTGGCCACGCTGCTGTCATCAGTCGATGCCGCTGCTGCTGCTGCTGGTGTAGTTGGCGTGGAGCTCTCGCGGACCTGCTGCTGCTCCCCACCAATGCTACCGTGAAACGATCCGGGAGCCGACCCAAACGGTGACTGCTGCTCGCCACCGAAGCCGCTGCTGCTGTGGAAGGAGGCGCTCTCACTTGCAAACAGCTCGTCGGCCGTCGCCCACCCGTGATCGCTTTGCTGTTGCGTCGGCTGCTGCTGCGCGAAGCCGTCGTAGAAGCTCGACGCTGTGTGAGCGGGTGGGGAGTTCGCGAACAGATCCGCAGACGAGCTGCTGGTACTAAGCGTTGCGTTATCGTGCTGGGGCGTGTGGCGCTGTTGGTCGAAGCCGTCGAACGACGGTGTCGTCGATCGCGGTGGGCTCGCAAAAAGATCCGACACGCTCCCTGACGTCGACAGCATTGTCTGCTGCTGGTCCTGGTGGCTATCAAATGCGCTACGAGAGCTCGTCGGTGCGCTCGCAAACGGATCCGACGCCGACGACGACTCGAAAAAGCTGCCGGCGGCCCCCAACTGGGAACGCGCTCCCGAGTGCGAAAACGCGTCCGCGGAATGAGGGCGTGTGAGCGGCGAGAGCCCTTCGCTCTGGAAGAACGCGTCTGCCGCCGCGTCGTGCCGCTGCTTCAGCTGCTGAGGCAGCGAGTGATCAACGTGCGCGGGCGGCGCACTGAAGAACGCCCCGGCGCTTCCGCTCACAGGTGATGACAGCGGGATGTCCTCGAGTCCATTGTTCGCAGTCGCCACGTGCTGCTGCTGCTGCTGGTAGAACAACGGAGCCGCAGGCTGCTGGGCCTCGTAGGCGCGCCCCGCTGCCCAGTCCGCTTCCCCCTTCTGTTGCTGGCTGGACGTGTCGCCCACGAAGCGTTGGAGCAGCCGGTTCATCAGGTGTCTTCCACGTAAAAAGGAGTGCCGCCGCGGGAGGACCTACGCCAGCCCGCGCGACCAAAATATTTCGCTGGAGAGGAAATTAAACGGAGCGGATAGAGCATATTTTGTTCGCTTCCAACAAGCACACAAAAGAAGGTCGACATTAACAGACATATCTGCATAGTGTGCTGAGCGTCCGTACTCATGGCTCGATGGCGGTCTTTGGAAGGATTCAGCGTTGCTTACTTCCTCCACTTTCAACGCTACGATGGAATCTGCGTAACGTGCAGGCTGGCCCATTACAGATTGGGGTCAGCCGCCTCTTAAGTGTGCTGTTTGGGTCTTTCATCGCGAGCGCCGGCGCGCGAGTCTTTGGTGAGTGTAAGGTTTGTTGCATGCAACAGGAATGAGCATTTCACATTCCTTTGGACTTTCCTGGAAGCGGTAGCACGCTTCATTCGGCAGCGTGGAGTTCTCTCCATCGTGGCTGAACAACCACCCTTAACGTCGCCGCGCCACTGTGTCCATTCGCTTGTATCTTCACTCCACCGCTATGGACTCGGTCGTCACGATTTGAAAGCAGGTATTGCTAGACGACGGCTATAAGAGCTTTAGTACTGAAGTTTCCAGCTGCCATCACAAGCTAGAACGGTGACGGGCAAGGTGTCGATAAATCCGCTCAGGTATTCAGCGAAATGGCCACCAAAAGCACGGGCGATCGTCAAAAATCATCGCTCTAAGCATCTCCACCAGACCGACGACGTGAAGCTCAAGTCCGAACTACACACGTCGTCACTGGACATCCTTTGTTGCCGGTAGCTGGTTGGTTCAGAGCTGAGGGCCAAACAGTGTTCACATAGCACTTTATATGAGGCTCTGGTCCTGAAGCCTGTAACATAAAGAATTCGCATCAAGCAAGTAAGGCGCAAGTCGATGATAACAAACTCGTTTGTATGAACACTTTGGTCTTCGTCGCCTTGCTCTACGCTTCGACGTTCGCCTTCCTGGCTATTGCTGCTTGCCCCACCTTGTGCTTCGTTGGTAGCCTGCTTGCCTGCATGCTTGCTTCCGAGAGCTACACGGCGGCTGGGAGCATCATCATAAAGTCGCAAAAGTCCACGAACAAGTAGTACGTCCAGAAGTAGAAGAAGACTGCGAGGAAGATCGAGATCGGCAGTGCTGGTAACGCCTTGTGCAGCACCGAGAGCAGGAACAGCGTGCCGCCGAGACCCTGCAATCATCCATTGCGGCAAGCAACGCACACATTTTTGTTAGTTCCACGTTGTCAAGCTTGCGACGACGACAGCCAGCCAGCAGCTGCTTTCTTCGCCATCCACACACACGCACGCACCATCACGATGCACACAAAGGTCGCAGCGAAGGTCGAGAAGTCGTAAATTGCCGCGCGGCCGACGAGCACGCTGTAGAAGATGAAGTCGCCGAGCCCGAGCTTGATCGTTTTGTCTGCTCCGTTCAGCAAGATTGATGGACATCAGCACCCAAGGCATCGCACAAGAGCGTCTGCAAGAGTACGCACCGTCCTCGTCTTCGGCGGCAGCGCGCGCCTTCGCGTCCTGCCGCACCTGCACGGCGCACGGCATCTCGATCGAGCACGAGCACACGCGGTACTTGTGGAAGATGAGGAGCCACAATCGGTCCTGCGTCGCAAAGAACTTCTCCGCGACTTGCGGTGCCTTCCACACGTCCTCCGGGCTAAACGTCCGGTAGAACTCGCTCAGCAGCTCGATGAGCGCATCCATCGTCTCGCAGTCGTGCGTCGTGAAGTCCGCCTCCATGACGTTGCGTGGGCGGTTGAAGGTCTCCGGGACGGGAGGAGCCACGGGCGCTGGCGGCAGCGGACGAAGCGCCTGCGAGCGGCTCGCATTTCCAGATCGATGTGACGACCCGGACGCCGTGGACGAGGAGTTGCGCGCCGCCCGAGATGATGGCGCTGGTGCACGCGCTGGCGCCGGAGCGGGCGGTGCAGCGGGGACGGGCGCCGGAGGGCGGCGGTTGTTATTATTGTTGTTGTTGCTAGCAGTTGCGTTCTGGCGCGGCTGGTTCGTGACGCCGTCGCGCACATCCGCTTCGTACAGGAGACCAGGCAACGGCGCCTGCTTCTCCTGGATCAGGGCGAGCAGGCACTTGAGCGGGCCGCACGGGGTGAGCACTGCGCAGAGATCGTAGACCGCGAACATAAAGCAGAACGTGATGGTCGTCCACTGTTGTGAAGAGCAGAAGGGGGCCGCAGGAAGACGTGAGCACAATACTCAACAGAGCTACAACGCAGTAGCACTTCTCCCCTCCCCTTTCTACACCTCACCTCTGGCCACATCGAGAACTGCCACGCAAGGATGACGCTCACGAGCACGAGGTAACCATTCTGGACGAACCTCGGCGTCCCCTTCTGGTAGAAGATTGAGATGACGCCGACGAAGCCGAAGTTGATCATGACAAAGAGGAACGACGGCCAGTCGACCGACCAGCCGAACTGGTCGTTCACGACCGAGTCCACCAGCTGGCCGCCCACGAAACTCAGGATCGCCGTTGACGCGAACATGATGTACCCGCCGAGGAACTATACACATCCGATTCAGCACAACAACCTGAGCTTCGCATATCAAATACACAATAGAAAAGTAGCTGTGAAGCGCCCCTGCCTCACCTTCATGCAGTTGTACTTGTAGAGTAGCGCCATGCCGAACGTGAGCACAGCGATGGCCCCGATGATCACGAGCGCGTTCACGAGCGACTTGCCGATCTCCGCACTGCCGCCGCCTTCGCTCGACTCGGACGAGCCGAACACCAAGTACGTCCTACGCCACAGCCACCACCGCCGCATCGCCCATGAGCCTACCTCCCCAGAATCCATTGTAAACACCACTGCGCCAACTACGCACTGCATAGACGCCTCGATGCTCGAGCTGCGGTAGTTGACGACCACGACACTGGCCGCCACCATAGTGACACAGACGGGGAAGACGATCGCCCAGAACGAGTTGATGCCGTGCATGAGGTCGCTCGTGGTCTCGGCATTCTCCTGCGCCTGCGCCGCCTGCGCCGCCTGCAGCTGGGCGTGGTGGCTGCTGCTGCTGCTCGCACTGCTGGAGCTGCTGCTGTGTGGGGACGCGGCGCCGCCGCTCGGTGTCGTGAGTTTGTCGTAGCCGGCGACCGGCATCAGCGGCGCGCCCGTGGGGATCGCGACGTGGGCGTCGTCGTCGCGCGCCATGTGGCCGCCGGATGCTTCGTACGATAATGAAAATAAAAGAGCGAGACAGACAGTCGCCTCGACTCGCAGTTTGTATCGGATGAAATAAATAACTGTGCGTTTGGGAGCGAATCAGTGCGAAAAGTCAGTTCCAAACCCAGGTGAATTGGCGATTAGGGTTAGTCGCTCAGATCATGGCGCTCAACATCGTCAATTGCCTTGGAGCAAACGCCCGAGTGTGCCGAGGAGCTGACGTCGCAGTCGTGCTCGGTCTGTGGCTTCGTGCATCGGCAGCTCGGCAGCTTGGCAGCAACGAAATGCTCGTCTGGCCATCGCGCGAGCACGTGCAGAATCGCGACGTGAATGCTGCCAAGAACATCCTGCTCAAGAACATGCACTTGCTACATTCGTGCGGGTGACTCCCGGCT